>WEDG01011582.1:0-33105 GCA_017591395.1 Schistocephalus solidus
TATCCCTTCGAATCGACCGCAGACGTTTCTACCTCTGTCAAATGAATACCCTCGAACGTCAATAACAGACTAGTCTTGACTCTAAACATTATTTCCCTGATACATTCATCTTCATTCTGTATAGCTGTTTTTAACTTCATTTTTGCTATTTCTAAACCTTGGAAAAACAGGTTTTTTTACTTAAAAACAAACTCGTCATTTTCAACACTGCTATTTAAGCAAAACAAACAAACCAAAGCTAAAGTATTTAATGAAAAGAGGAGTTTGTTTTAGGTTTTTTCCTGTGTTCTAAGGATTTGACGGCGCCAAGCAGTGCCAAATCAATAAACCTATTATTATTATTATTATTATTATTATTATTATTATTATTATTATTATTAGCAAACAAGAAGCCTTGGTCTACACCTACAATACCAAAAGTTATCTCAGAGGTTTGTCCTCTAGCTTATGCAAGCCCACGGCCCTCCGGATCGACAGGAATTTCGATTCCAGCTGAATCTTCTCCCGTTAACCTTGTTCCTTGTTTGAGTGAAATTGTGTCAATTCCACTTCTTTCTCATCCCAAGCAAACCATGCCTGCTATAGCTTCCAAATCTACTAAACCTAATAAAACTCCTAGTAAATCTGAATCATTGGCTAATCCAGGCATTAAAATCAGTAAAGTCATTACCGATGGGAAACCTGCTAACCCCTCAGCATCTACAACAGCTGCAAACGCTATCGTTAGTATCTTTCCCAACCCAAAAAGTGCCCAAATCCCCAAATAATTAACGCTTCTTATTATCTTACCAGTTTTTTGAAATCATTTATCCTTTTCAAATGCACGTTTTCCGCAAATTTATGCACTTATACATACATTCATATATATACTGAATTATACTGAATAAATTCAAAAAAGTTGGCCATCTGAAGAGCACAATCAACTCCTCTGACCAGTTTGAAGACTAAGATCCTTTCCCCTCTGTATTGGCTATAAGAGAGAGGAAAAATTTTAAGTCTTGCTAGGCGGCCCTCATAGGGTAGGCATTCCAATCCGCTGACTAGTTTCGTTGCCCTCCGTTGAACTTTCTCCAGCAGAGCGTAGTCATGTTTCGTCCAAGGGCGCCACGCCTGAACGCAATATTCCAACACCAGCCGGATAAACGTTCCAAACACGCGCCCAAAAAGCTCTCCGTCAAAATTAACGAAGGACCTCATGATTGCGCTTAAAATACACATAGCTTTCTTTACGATATTCACACAGTGTGACGATGGTTTGAGAGTTGGTTATCCATAAACCCAAGTCCTTTAGAATATTTTCCTCCTGGAGTTTGTGACCACTGATGAAGTACTGGTATTCAAACCTGATTATCCTTCTGGAACTAGACCGCAGTCGGATTATTGGGCATTTTTAGATTAAGGTTCAGCAGCCACTTATCACACCATGATTGCAAGCGATCTAAGTTTTGTTGTAATTTCCGCGCATCCTCCGGTTTTTCAGTCGGGTTACATAACTTCAAATTGTCAGCGAACATTACCTCCTCGCATGTTAGACAATCCAGGCAGTCGTTTAGGTAAATCAGAAACAAAATGGGACCCAGAACGCTGCCCTGCGGAACTACACTGTGAACGGTTTCCCAGTGAGACTTGGCGTCTCCGATACAAACACGCTGGCGTCTGTCTGTGGGAAAGTCGGCCAACCATTTTAGTAGGTTACCAGTCACCATCATTTATAATTCAGTATAATTCAGTATATATTAGGGAGATAGGCAGAGCCTTTGTCAACCCTAGTTACAGATAGACGCTAGCAAAACAAGCAAATTTTACATTGCGATTTTCGTTTTAGCATATTGATCATTGCGGTCGAATCAATATATGTCCATCAAGTAAAATGCATCAAGTCTTCTTTTAAACATTTCAACGCTTTCAGCCTGAACAACCGAAGCTGGCAGTTTGTTCCATTCTTCAATTACCCGTTGGGAAAAGAAGTTGGCCCGCACTTCAAGTTTGACGTGTTTTCTTTTCAGTTTGCATGGGTGTCCTCGGAGACTTGTCATGTTTGCCAATTCAAAAAAGTTGGCCATCTGAAGAGCACAATCAACTTCTCTGACCAGTTTGAAGACTAAGATCATATCCCCTCTGTATTGCCTATAAGAGAGAGGAACAATTTTAAGTCTTACTAGGCGGCCCCCATATGGTAGGCATTCCAATCCGCTGACTAGTTTCGTTGCCGTCCGTTGAACTTTCTCCAGCAGAGCGTAGTCATGTTTTGTCCAAGGGCGCCACGCCTGAACGCAATATTCCGACACCGGCCGGATAATTGTTCCAAACACGCGCCCAATAAGCACTTCGGGGCTTAAAGATTAGACGTTTGTTTGGAACCCTATCAAAGGCTCTGCTAAAGTCAATGTAGACCGAATCGACTGACAAACCCATTTCTAATGATTTTGTCCAACTTTCCATGGATGTGAGCAGGTTTGTGAGGCAGGATCGACCACTTCCAAATCCATTTTGATATGAACTTAGCAAGTTATTCTCTTCAAGATGCCTCATCAGTTCCGTTTTGATTATCTTCTCCATCATTTTGCAACAGATACATGTGAGGCTGACTGATCGGAAACTGTTTGGTGATGTCCTCCCTCCTCCTTTATAGATGGGGGTTATGTTGGCTATCTTCCACTCGGTAGGCAGAGCCCCCGCCTCCATCGAACTTTCAAATAGCTTGGAGAGCGGAGAGGCCAGCTGGTCTGTGAGTTCATTGAGAACTTTTGCGGATATACCACCTGGGCCAGGTGATTTAGTGGGCTGTAGCTGTTTTAGAGTTTTTCTTACTGTGTCCATTGGAAATGACACCGTGCTTATTTTGTTTGTAGATGTGGCAGTACTGTAGTATTGGTCCTCGTCAAAAGGTGGTTCCTCGGTATACACAGACATACAAAAATTGGATAAGAGGCTGGTCTTATCAGAGTTATCAGTTTACCTGTTTCCCTGATTGTCTTTAAGACAAGGAATGCAGTCGCGATTTCGTTTTTGCCTTATTAACGTAAGCATAAAACCTTTTCGAATTTCTTGGTATGTCTTTGACTATTTCTGACTCAAAGGCTGATCTTTCTTTTCTCAGAAGATTCCTACACCGATTTCGTTGTTTCTTAAAAGCGGAAAAATATTTGGGCAGATGTTCTCCACAATCTTCTTTTCTTCTTATGGCTTTCTTATGATTTTATATACTCATATCTTCCGAATAGTTTTTTCCATGGCTTCGAAAAAACCATCGGGTGTTAAGGAGGCCGCCTCCAAGAAATTATCTCCGCTTAAACTTTTCGTTTCTCTTCATCATGATCTCTCATCCGAATTTCCCTTTTCTCAGTACATATCGTTCACCTAACACGATGTTCTCCCTAATCAGTCTCTCAGAAAAATTACGGAGAGCATCTTTATGCACAAACTCTTAACCACTTCCACTGCGCTCGTGGCTCACCCCATCAGGATTCCGGTTTGTCCATCCAGCTTACGCCACTTTGCCCCCATTTTAGTTTGCATGCTAAAATAACGCTTCATATGCACACGCTGTTCTGCCCTTTTTACCTGGTACGTACGTTTATTATGAACAAATTGTATTCTGCCATCTCCTTATTTGAAGCGGTTTATTTCTCAGGAGGTTTTAATCGAAAGTGTGTGGTCCTTTACGTATTCATGCACGTTAAATTTCATGAATTTTGAAGGGTTTGCGCAGTGACTAACCTCTTTTGTAAGAAAGTTCTTATGCGAAATTTTGGGTCATACTGTCATAATTATGATATGTTGAAAGATTAAAAATCGGCGAACAACAATTTTTTTTACTAGTTAACATGACAAAATTTATAAATTTATTATTGATCTTGTCGTTCTCAAAAATCATTACTGTCCAAATTATCTGTTCCTTACCTTTTTAAATCAGTGTGAACTTTGCTTTGATAATGTCTCTTGTCAAATAACATACAACTAATGTTATTATTCTTTGTGAACATTGTAAGTTGTTTTTGAGTTGCTTTTAAGACAATTGGACCAAGACCATAATTTTATTTTCTGTAGAGACGTAATGGCACTTTGGGATAAAAGTTCAATGAAAATTCATTATAGAAGGAAATTTTGTCTACATCTTAGAATAGCATGCGTTTACATTAGCAGATGTACCATTTACTTGTGTATACTAACAGTGAAGTGAAGATTTTGGCTGGTGTAATTCATTTGCAACCTAGTGTATGGTTGCCACTCTTAATGAAGTTAATTTCGATTAAATATACCTAGGCTTCATTGACCGCAATGTTGTTGAAAAAAAGTTTTAAAATGCAAGGCCCATCCAGTACTCGGCACCTTTCGAAAGGAGATAGTGGTTGTGCCACATCCAAGGTTTTTATTTTTAACATTCCAGTCAGGAAACGTTCGCTTTGTCAAGTAGGGGAGAAGCAGAAAGAAGGAGACAGTCTGCGGCAAACAAACTCTAGAAATTTTCCCCGTTAAAGATCCATCTTCTTTATTGAATTTAGTCAGATAAAACGGCTTGAACTTATAAAAAGCGCTTTTCATCGTAAAATTAATAAAATAAATATGGTTGCAGAGTAAAAAGCTTACTTATATACGAAGGCAGAAGTTTGCGAAGTTCTTGTTTAACATAATCAAATTAACCTTGGACCATGTTTTGTTCGCAAAGCTTTCCGATACAATGTGGCACACGGTAACACATTGGAAGAAATTAAGCATGTTAAAGCAATTGAATATATATCCAAAAATTTTTAAAAATGGCTTTCGAAACATATACACAATTGGACTGTCAAAAGTAGAGAAAAGTGAACTTCACGAACCAGCTGCACCAATCCCTGGAAAATTCCCTGAGTGGGCATCGGAGGCAAAATCGCCTTTTAGCTCTCTCAAAGATGGTACAAATTCGGATTGAAATTATTTTTAAAAGGCTCTAAAATCTATATTCAGCTGACAACACCGTCAGTTCTTGTGTCTGAGCTTTGTAGATATGTTACTCAACACGATATAAAAGGCATTGAAATTCTCCAATCATTTCCAAAGGAGCCACTCCTTTACTTGCAGCCGGAATATAAAAAGTATTTCCGTTTAAACACCGCTCATGGAAGTAAGTGTTCGTGACGTAACTTACATTAAGATGAGGCTTGTCATGAGGTCTTGAATGATGGAAGTGCGGACTTCATTCCGATCGCAACATCAGAACTGCCGTTATTATTCCGTAAAAGGCATATAAACATTGATTTCGCGTTGGTTACTTTAACACCCCCAGATAAACACGGGTTTTGCTCTCTTGGAGCTCATGTCGGGTCAGCTCGTTCAGCAATTCAGAATGCAAAGGTTATTGTTGGTAATTTTATCCTACAACAGGTGATTGTTCTTTTTAAGGACAGGTTAATCCACTTGCTCCAGTCACCTATGGAGATTCGACCGTGCATAACAGTCGAATCGATTTTTTGGTTTACGGTTCCCAACCCCTTGGTTTTCCGGCACATCCTGCGCCATCCCTCACGGAAAGAAAAATTGCTCAACTTGTAGTTGATAACCTAGTTGAGGATGGAGCGACCATACAATTAGGTAATTGATTTTTCTTTATTTTTTTGTGAGAAGAAATATTTTTTTAAATTAAATAATTTTCAAATTTATCTTCAATTGTACTACAGATGGGTTTGCTTCGAGTTATACAGGGGGCGCAGGAAAAGTGCCCACTTGAAAACTTCAATAGCAATGTCAAGATCTGGCTGATATTTTTTGCTTTGAAGAAAAAAAATTAAAAACGAGCATTTAAAAAATACCAGGCATATCCGTTTAGTGCACTTGTGTTTTCTGCAATTCCCACGTTCAATAAGCATAAGGCGATGCCAATTATCAAATATTTGCGCACCAAATTATTTGCCAAATAGTTAGTTCATTTGCTCGCGCTCCTCACAGCTTTTTGCAAATATAGAGATAAAGAGGTCCATCCATCTGGGTAATAAAAGTGATGACTCGAAAATTAATTTGCTCCTTACAACTTGCTAAAATGCTTTCCTCAGTGAATAGTTTAACGCACAACTGGAGTCACCTTTTGACGAAATTTCGTGTTTGTTAGTCATAAGGAGTAACCTAAATTTCAAACTCTTTGGATTAATAATGTGGTCGAATTGTCTTTCCACAGTATTTACGCTGGCTTTTAAGCTTTTGCAAGTATTGATTTGCCGAGATGTTTTCCTAATTTTTGAGCATTTCCCACATACTGCAACTCAAAATAATTACCAACGAGGTCATACCAGGAACGTTACCATCAAATAACAATAAATAGAATGAAAGTTAGAAAATTTAAATAAGAAATGTGGGTGAGTCTTTTAAAGTGAGTTATGGGGAACTCAAAATGTATAGCCGAAAATGGGGCACTTCAATTGCCATTTTAACAAAAAGTTAAAATTATTTTTTTCCAATTATTACAAAATAGGACTAAAACTATTACAGCATTATCCCAAGAGAACGAGTTTTTTTCCTACTGCTTGCTAAAACAACACTCTGCATGTTGAGGTTCTCATAAAAAGACTCACTAAAAGACTCAATCGCATTTCTTATTTAAATTTTCTAACTTTCATTCAATCGAACATCAAGAATAAAAATTTCATACAACTAAGTAGTCTTTTTGCAGAGTGTAGTTTTCGCAAGCGGTAGGAAAGCATCTCGTCTAAGAGTGGGCATAATGATACGATTGACATCTCTTGGAATAATGTTGTATTCGTTTTAGTCCTATTTTATAAAGATTAGAAAATAAAATCGTTTTACTTTTTTGGTAAATCGGTCGATGAAGTGCCCCATGTTCGGCTATGCATGCCGAGTTTCCCATAACTCGCTTTTTATGTGTGGTAATTGTTGGCAGTACATTTGCGGTAAAGTTTTCTCGTCAATCCGAAGTCTTTTAACGTCCATTGATGAAACAAGAGCGGCTGTACCCCAAAGCAGCAATAACAGTTATGTTCGTAGGCCGCGATAAAGTAGATATTGTTTGTAAGTTGTCATCCTGCTCATCAAAAAATGAATTTTTTGAGTTTTTTACTGGAAGCTCTATTTTGCTTCCATCTGTTGGTTTACGAACAGTTCCGTGTTATATATTTGGACCAAAGTTTTGCTTTTTTAATTTTCATTTGGTTTTGGTAAGTGAAATATTAATCAGAAGTCTGTTAGGATTTTAACGAGTTGCAATTTAATGAAAGAAAATACCTTTACAGGAATCGAAAGCAGTTCAAAAGCGGCCTTTTTTAACTTACAGGACTCGATCGGATCTCAGCTGCTGTGGGCTCAATGTTGACAAACCATAAGAACATTGGAGTACACAGTGAAGCTATCACGGATGAAATTGTTGATCTCGTTAATCTGGGCGTTATTGACAATACGAAAAAGCGGGTGCGACGTGGTCGAATTGTGGCATCTTATGCAGTCGGAACCCAGAAAATTATTGATTTCATCAACGAAAATCCTATAATTTGCAAGTTCCATTTGATCCTTAATTTTTAACGTGAAAGTAGACTGACCAATATTGAGTTTATCAATCATTGCAGTAATTTTGCACTCCATGTGATATGCCTTCACGTGAAACGCACTCGTCCACTAACTTTTCAAACACTTGTGACAAGATAATTAACTTTGTGTTGTTCGTTTAATTCAATAAGCAGATAATTTGTATCAGGCAAAAAGATTCTGAGCACACTGCTACTAACTTACTCTTAAAAATTGTCTTTCGAAATTAGGTCAATCACTGCTCTTATTTTGTGACAAGGGAAAACGTCAAGCTAAGTCATACCATCTGAAGTCTTCTGATAAAAGAGAGGACAATGGTGTAGGGAGAAAGACGATATTTTCAGTCGAGAATGGTTTGTTATGATTTGGAATATGATACAATATATGGCTGAAAAGTACCAACATCTAAGAAACAACAAAATAGTTGAGATGAACAATTGGAAATTAGTCTGACCTCCATCAGACAACAGCGAAATTTTCTACGGATGAAAGTTCTCACCTCCTAGAGCTGATTAAAGACATCGCGATTTCATTTAAAAATCAGCTTAAACTTAAATTAAACTCAAAAATAAATAACTAGTTGGCGTTAAACTAGTGTACTGTATCATCTAATGAGTATTTGTCACACTACTGATTTTACAGTACGGCATTATAATGTTACACCTATACTAATTCATTGGCCGCTGTTTTATTTTGTCCTCATAGTAAGGTAAAACCAAGGTACGAATGAAACAGTAAACTTGATGAATTATATTTTGTATTTTATTGTCAGGAAAGTAAACTTGTTATACTTCACTTACCAAAGGGTGTATATAACGAAGGCGCATATCAATAAAATAAAGAAAAACGTAAACGTACTATTCGTGGAGGGCACAGGCATTCAATTAATTTAAAACTATTTTAAGGCGTCCAAAGAACTAATAGTTTGTAAAAATATGTGCGCGCGCTAATTATGAGAACGAAAAAGGGATAACAAAAATACATGAAAAATAAAAGGGTTGGGTAAAAACATAAGTGTGATTTAAAAGCGTGAACAGTTACTGATTACTTAAAACCTAACAAGAAGCCCTAGGGCAGGATCTTTCGAGGAGTTCACAGATCTGTGAAAAAAAAATTGGGGATAAAAATTGATGAGGTTCTAATGAAAAGTTCACGAATCCAGGAACGCGAATACATGAGGTATGGCTGAATTCTAGTGCTAAGAGACTGTTTAGACAGACGCTGCAACAGAATATTCAATTCATTTTAACGGGCAAAATATTGTCTTTATGCAACGATATACTGCAAGTTCATATGCGGAATTTAAGGCAGCGCTTAGGAGTGGCACCTAAAATTAAAGAACACAAAAATTTCAACGGATAAAAATCACACAACCGTGTAAAACAGCTACGTCATGGAAGTATCCATCCCAGCAAGCCGCAATTGTCTCTTTATAAAAAAAGGATGAGGCACAACAGAGAGTATCTCGCTCATATTTCGGTTGGCTCATCCGACTCCAGGATATTTATTCCTAGGTTTCAGTTTTGATGACTTGGTACGAAATGTGTCGTATATTTGACATAATTATCTTAAGTGATGATATTTTAGCCATGTGCGATATTGGCTGGACAAACCTTCCCGAAGTCATTGCTCGGAATCCTCGAGTGACGGCTGTGAATCCGGGCATGGAGATTGATCTGACAGGTCAAGTTGTGTCTGGAGGCCTAGGCGACGATATTACCAGCGGTAATTTGAACTTTCTTGCTTCTTTTAATTTGAACTCACGAAAGTTGAATCACAATATGCTTCTATGCTGCATGCAGACTCGGGTTTTAAATCCAAGAAAAGCGTTCTAGCGTGCATTGCACGTCGGCTGTGGTTTGAAAAAAAACCGAGTTTTCTTTCGAGTCACTGTAGAATTCCAAGAAACTCGTGTACTCAAAGTAGTTGTGATCGTAATGCAGTGCTCAAACGAACGCCGGTGGAAGTCCGAGGTTCTGTCGGCTCGAGGTTGCAAATGACCGGCCGACAGCGGTGCTTAAACCAGGAATATATATAAATGGTAGTTAGACACTCACTGACCACGTTACGAAACACGCTCATCCCGTTGTGCCTCGGGGCTCACTCTAAATCCCGGTCAGCAGCCGCATTGCGGCTAGTATGTTAATCAGTATGATAGTTCGACCGTCGATTTTGAAGTGGTCCACCGTATGCTCCACACCAGGTGGTGCAGGGACGGTGACTTGCGCGTGAATTCGTTTTAAGTGATAGTAACCTTGCGCTGCAGCTACCGCACTCACTCCTCCACCACCTGAGCCCGGTGTCAAGACAGAGTCAAGAAGACTGGAGATGGGAGAGGGCGCAGGTGGCTGTTGCGGCCGGAGCCGCACCTGGACGTACCACCACACCTGGCTAGGATCCCACGGAGTGGGAGTGCCATAAAGGCCACATTAAGAAAGAGCCATTGCAACCTGACTCTCAGTCCGCCAGTCAGCCACTCCACACAAAACACACATTGGGCTGACCACGCGGTCCGAGTTATCCCGTCAGTTGGCAACCTTCCAAGCCACGGCTTTTAGTGCACCGTGATAGTTTCAAGCGCCTCAGATTGTTTTTAGTGAGGAAAATGCACTGAGCTGTCGACCTCACTCTCCCCACCCCCCACAATCAGACCACCATCCGAGCCGGTCAGTTGTCTGATGTGGAAGTAGGTGCATTGGCTGATGGGTCGGAGTACCCGTCATCACGCGCCACAGCACGACCTGTCCCCCATATCCAACACACAGGGATTTACTTACTCAGGGGATATGGAGGAGCCATCGCCGTCTGACTACCAGTCCACTGGTCAGCCACTCGACACACGATAGTTCAACCGTCGTAGTCTGACGATGTCCACCGTATGCTCCATGGAAGGGTGGTGCAGGGACGGTGACTTGCGCGTGAATTAGTTTTAAGTGATAGTAGCCTTGCGCTGCAGCTACCGCACTCTCTCCTCCTTCCCCACCTGAGCCCGGTGTCAAGACAGAGTCAAGAAGACCGGAGGCGGGAGAGGACGCAGGTGGCTGGCGCGGCTAGGTCCCCTAAATCGTAGCCGCCCCTTGGCGTGCCACCACACCTCCATGTTCGGCATTTGTTATGGGAGCGCAACCCGAATAACGCCTGCCGTGCCCTAATGTGGCCCCCGTGTTGGTCCAACGTATCTAAAACGTGGCCCGTTTAGGGGGCACAACTCGACACACACAGCACATACACTGGGCCGACAGCGTAGTCTGGTGTAAGCGTCAGATTGGCAGCCTTCTAAGCAACGGTGTCTAGGAGACCGTGATTTTATCAGGTACATTATGATTATTGTGATGATGTTGTCTATGTATTAGTGTAGATGGTGTGCGCTGATGTGGCTTAGCCTCTGTTGGTTTACCACAGGTTGTCGTGGAGGCTCATATGCCCTAATAGGCCCATGTGATGTGTAAATGTGCGGAAGCAGTGAGGGTAGTGGAGGCGGGCGCGCGACTGCATGTCGGAGCCCCAGGCACTGGTTTACCAGCCTTCGTTTGATGGATTTGCAGGTGATCGACCAGGCCGATGCCTGAGTTGAAATTGCGGGCGCATTGTGGGCAGGAGAAATCGGTAGAGCCTGGGGGGATATCATTCATGGTAGTGGGGGTGGCAGTGGCGATAAGAATGGCAGGAGCGTAAAGGTGTGCATGGTGTATCGGTTTTGTCGGCATTGCGGTGAATTCCGCTGTCATGGATGCGCATGCGACCGAATAGGCCCATGCGATGAGTGAATGCGCGAGGACAGTAAGGACAGTGGAAGCGACGATCTCTGCTGTGTGTTGGTGCTCCAGGCACTGGTTAACCTGTCTCTGTCCGATGGATTCGCAAGTGACCGACCAGGCGGATGCGTGAGGTGATGTGCGGTCGCATTGAGGACAGTTTAGGAGAGAGTCCCCATCGCTGATGGTGGTGGTGGTGGTGGTAGTTAAGGCGAAGACGGTGACGGTTGCGGTGGTGGGGGTAACAGGCGATGAGTATTGGGATGTGGTCTCTATGATGGTGGGAGTAATGGAATTGATGCCAGGAATGAGGGTGGGGGAGTCTGAAGGAGGGTTGGCAGAATTTGATATAGAAATTAGAATTGTCTGATTGTTGGTGCATTGTGTCCGAAGATGTCCAGCCAGGCTGATTCGCACGTGGAAGATTCGTTGACAGCGCGGGCATGGTGGCAGGGCCTGGGCATTGACGATGTTGGTCTGGGGTACTGGTGATTTTCGTGCCGCTCTTTTGGCCTTGGCGGCGGCGATTCGGTTGGCCTCATAGATTGCTTAACCAGTCTTCACGGATCTTTTCCATGTCGGTCTATCCTGGGCGAGGTCCTCCCGTGTCGCCGAGTTGATTTGCAGTTGCTTCAGCGATTTCTTCAAAGTGTCCTTGTAGCGTCGTTTTTGACTTCCCCGTCGGCGAGAACCCGTAGCGACATCTCCGTAGAAAAGTCGTTTGGGTAGTCGCTCGTCTTCCATTCTTACCAGGTGGCCGCTCCATCGCAGTTGCACTTGCCTCAGCATGACATGGATGCTGAGGATTCCGGTCCGCTCCAGGACCTCCGTGTCCGGGATCCTGTCTTGCCATCTCAGCTTCAGTGTTCTGCAGAGGCAGCTGAGATGAAAGTGATTCAGCTTCGTGGCTTGGTTCGAGTAGACGGTTCAGGTCTCCGCTCCGTAAAGGAGTGTCGTCAAGACGACGGTCTTGTACATCTTCAGTTTGGTGTTCAGGTAAATACCGTGGTGATTCCACACGGAGGCCTGCAGCCGGCCGAAGGCCTGACTAGCTTTGGAAATCCGTTGGGCAACCTCGTCATCGATTCTCGTGTTGTGTGACAGTGTGCTTCCTAGATAAGCGAAGGTTTCCACGTTTTTTGAGTTGAGCGCCGTTGACATTGATTTGGGGAGCATTGTTTTCCGCGCTGGGTGGCGGTTGGTGCATGACAACCGTTTTGGCTGTACTGATTGTTAATCCAAAATCGGCGCAGCCTGCGGCGAAGAGGTCCATGCTCCTTTGCATGTCATCCTCCGTCACGGTGTTAAGGGCGCAGTCGTCCACGAAGAGCAAGTCATGGACTGTAGTCGTAGACACACGCGTTGAAGCCTGCATACGCCGATTGTTGAAAAGGTGCCCGTCAGTTCTGTAGGCGATGCGGATCCCAGGCAGCTCATCACGGTAGGCATCCATCAGCATAGCCCAGAACATGAGACTGAACAGGGTTGGAGCCAATACGCAGCCCTGCTTCACTCCGTTGGTCAATGCGAATGCTTCGGATACCGTCCTGTTGTCAGTGAAGCGCACCGTCATCCCGTCATGAAAACTGACGCACCATCTGCATGAACCTCTCAGGACAGCCAAATTTCTGCATGACTTTCCACAGTCTGTCGCGATTCACCGTGTCAGTAGCTTTCGTCAGATACACGAAGGTAGTGTAGAGGTGAGTTCGCATCTCCTGGATTTTTCTTGTAGTTGACGGGCGGCAAAGATCATATCGGTGGTTCCGTGGTGTCGGCGGAAGCCACATTGGCTTTCCGGGAGCAGGCCCTGCTCTAGGTGACCGTTCAGAATATTGAGAAGGATACGGGCGAAGATCTTCCCGGCGATGTTGAGCATCGAGGTGCCTCTGTGATTATCACAGAGTTGTCTGTTCCCCTTCCGTTTGTACAGATGGCAATGGTCGAGTCTTTGAAATCCTGAGGAGCTTGTCCTTGGCGCCACATCTCCTGGAAGAGTGTCGTGAGTTCTGCCATCAGCCGGGGCCCACCGTGCTTGTAGACTTCCGGTGGGATTGCGTCTGATCCTGGTGCTTTACCGCTGGAAATCTGCTGCACGACCCGGATGGTTACTGGTAGGGAAGGTGGCAGATCCAGATCATTGTTCGTGTCCACTTGAGGGAGCGGGTTAATGGCAGCATCGGAGATGAATGATGAGCAATTAAGGCCACTTCTGAAGTGCTCGGCCCAGCGCTTCAGAATTTTCGATTTCTCTATCAGCAGTGTTGTGCCGGCAGAGCTGAGCAGCGGTGCGGTCCCCTTGATGCACGGGCTTTAGATGGCCTTGATGGCTTTGAAAAGGTTTTTCATTGCATTGCGGTCCGCATACTTCTGGATTTCCTCAGCCTTTCGATCATCCAGACATTCTGCATCTCCCGCAGCCGTTGCTGTACAAGGCGCCGGTATCTGAAGAAGGCTGCTTTGGTGGCGTCAGTCCGAAGGTCCATGTAGGCTTTGTGTAGTCCATTCTTCTCCGCGAGTAAGTTGCTGATGTCAGCGTCATTGTCGTCAAACCAGTCCTGGTGTTGACGGCGTGCACGTCCAAGGACTTCGAGGGCGGTGGAATGGATGACATTTCGCAGTTGACACCATCGCGTCTCCACGGTACCAGTATCATCTGGATCATGCAAGTCCTCCAGTTCCTCGGTTATTTGGTTCCTGAAATCAAAACAAGGAGCAGGCAAATTTAATAAAAGAGTATTTAACTTACCTGGCGGTCTCTTACCTTGGGGTCTTCGTCGGCGTTGCAGTCAGAGCCTCACCTGAGAGATGACGAGGCGGTGATCTGCCCAACCATCGGCATCGCGGATCGCTTTGGTTACCAGTACGTTCTGTCGATCTCACCTCCGGACGAGAACATAGTCCAGCAGATGCCAGCGCCCCGACCGAGGGTGCATCCACGTGGCCTTCTCCCGCGTCGGATGGCGGAAGAAGGTGTTGGTCAGCAGGAGACGGTGTTCCGCACAGGTGCGCAGAAGAAGGAGGCCGTTGTCGTTACAGCTACCGAGACCGTGGGGACCTAGCACTCCTGCCAGGCAGCGTGGTCCATCCCGACGCGGGTGTTGAAGTCACCAAAGACAATTAACTTGTCCACCTTCGACACAGTCGCCAGCAGTGCG
Source organism: Schistocephalus solidus (assembly GCA_017591395.1). Lineage (NCBI taxonomy): Eukaryota > Metazoa > Platyhelminthes > Cestoda > Diphyllobothriidea > Diphyllobothriidae > Schistocephalus > Schistocephalus solidus. Next base: position 14,423 of record WEDG01011582.1, read on the forward strand.
TGCAGGTCCTCGTAGAATTTGTCCTTCGCCGCATCAGAGCTCCTCATTGGGGGAACCTAGGCGCTGATGATGGTAGCGAACTGGTCTCCTCGAAGAGGCAGGCGGAGGCTCATCAGGTGATCATTGATACCCTGTGGCAGACATGGCAGACGTCCCACGATGTCGTTCCGGATGGCAAAGGCAACAATAGCGTCGCGTCACTCTGCCTTTGGCCGGCCGCTCCAGAAGAAGGTGTAGCCGGCACCCACCTCCTCCAGCTGACCCTGTTCAGAGAATCGGGTCCCGCTGAGAGCAGCAATGTCCACCTTGTAGCGCGCCAGTTCCCGGGCGACTAGCGCCATCCTCCGTTCCGAATGGTTGCTTCTAGGATTGTCTAAAAGGGGAACGAATATTTCAGGCTGGTAGTGTTAGTGGACTCACCCGAACAGCCTGGAGGGCATGGCGTGGGGGGATTGGGACGGGGGGTATTGTTGTTTGTTTGAGTTTTGCGACCGCGTATTTTGCGATCTGCGAGCCGCGGCCGGCTGCAGAAGACGTGATAACCAGCATTTGTTTAGTGCACCTTTTCTAACCCCTTACTCCGCGAGGAGGCAAGCAGTGCTGTCCCTAATTATGGCTGCTAAAACATCCCAGACGGCTGCCGAACTCCACTATAGGTCACGGTTTTTTTAAGTGGGAGAACGACCCGAGTTAGCCTGGGCCACCTACGGGGGTTGCTGTCGCCCCCACAGTAGGACTTTTTGAGAGGGGGGAGGTGGAAAGTTTAGGAGTCAGACATACCGGGTGTGGAGGCACACACAACGCCGGAGACCCTCACCTGGTTTAGACGGCCGGTCGTGATGGTTGCCCGGGGTGTGTCCGCTGGGAAGAACCCAACTTCAAGGAGCCACCGGTGAGAGTTGGGTTCCAGTTAGAGGCGGCCACAGGAGCATTCACCACCTGTACGAAACAAATGGAGCGACCAAATGCTATCTGTGTGGTGCTACCCCTAACTAATACCCCTATACACCGTTAATCATTATATCGCTACCGACAAAGACAAAGGAGACTAGCATGTGCACTTCTGGTTTATTAGACATCAATAGACAACCGTATTAATGTCTAAGGAGTGGTTGTTCGTATTCGGAACCCTACAATAATCACGCCCTGGTTCGTATAGGAAGAAAGGAAAAGATGCCGGTAGGATTTGTGTATTCTGTACAGAAACTCAATGGTGGTCAGAGGCCCCGAGGAGCGGCGTGCGAGCGCGTCTGTCCGCTAGAGTGATGTGGGCATGATGGAAGAAAATGTCATGTGAAGGTGGAGTCATTGGCTGTTTGATTAGTTGATCGGCCGACAGCAGTTTGTGAGCCCCTGTGATTGGCTTGTTGGTCCCAGGGACAGTGTGCGTTCTGTCTGACAGTTTGATAAGTGTCTTCACGTGACCGCATGCGTAGCGTAGGCGTCAAAGGTGGAAAGCGCCAGCTGTTGCAACACTTGTGAATCGAACTCACGACCTGTTGGTTAGAATAGAAATGCCCTAACCGTTGAGCGACGGGTTCGTTAGCCTGTTGGCTGCGATCGGGTATATTCAGTGGTAGGGGAACGCTCGGCTGTTGCAACACCTGTGGTGGAGTATGGCTGGCTAATAACGGTAAATAAACCAGAAGTGGTCATGCCAGTCTCCCTTGTCTTCTTCGGTACTGGTATCCTGTCTAGATGTGTACATAAACAGAATAACAGCCTACTGATACAGTTTGAATCCATCAATTCTGATGGAATAAGCTACTTATCTTGTGAATTATTCCCCTCGATCAAAAATCCCTAATGCAGTGAGCCTGGTGGTCGTCTGGGGCATTATAGAGGGAATATTTAGGAAATTCTGCTTACTATATCAGAATTTTTAAACTCTATACGTTATAATAGGCAGGAAGTGCAAGTTGACTCGAATGTTATTAAACTCGTGGCTGCCGGTCGTGGCCTCGTATCTCCGATTGTTAGTGTTGGATGTATTCAAGATGTCGTGGATTCGGAATCCCATTGGGGCCACCAAGGTTTTAACTAGAACGTCTGACGAATTATGTGAATTAACTTAAACACAAATACAACATCTGTGTCAAATGTTACTTTCGAATCTACTGACTAAATTATGTTAGAATTTTCATTAACTTTCGCATTTGGCGAAATCTCATACTCATGAATTATTCAATTAAAAAACGTATAACTTCTGCGTTTTATGACCATTATCCATGAACACTTCGGTATTCTAACCTTACCTGATCGAGGCCGTGTCCGACACTTGAATTTCCGATTATTTCCAGCATGAAAAAGGACATAACTGTCGTTTGCATATGCCAAATGCGCGCACATATGGCGCAAACAAGAGTTTGGCATTTCAAAAGAAGAAAATAGTTGGCGTGTGAAATATATTTTTGAGAATTCCTTGCCTACTCGGAACCTTGCAGTTACTCCTTGGTTGAACAAAAACAGTATAAAACGTTGAGTTAGTACATCACGACGCTATCCATGCAGAAGAAATGACTCGCCATCACAAGCTCAGATGGGCGGCTGTGTCCTTTCTCGTGAAGTAGGCGTTTGAACTGATTTGATAGCACCCCCAAGTCTTAAATGAGCGCTCGCACAACAGCGTCTGCGTTGCATTAACACTCGCCTTAGCATCACATGCGTGAAGGTTATTTAGCATATTTAGGGCTCATGACCTGCTCGTGGGGATCCAGGCAAAAATCAGTGCTTTTCAAACGTGCATCCCAAAACGGACCGCGTGGTAAATGCACTGGAGTAGATCAGGGCACGACGAGCGTTATTTGCTGTGCGCGATCAAACATGGAGGAGGAGCGTGGTCGCACGCGTAGCTGCAGGTTAACGCCGCACCAGCCACCTGCGCCGGATCCTGTTTGAATTTGTCGTGATACCGAGCGCAGGTGAGTGAGGAAGATGGAGTGAGAGTGTGGTAGATGCAGCGCAAGTCTTATATCACTTTAAAACTAAATCACGCGCAAGTCACCGTCCCTGCACCGGCCTTCTGTGGAGTACACGGTGGACCTCGTCGGAATCGGTGGAAACGACTGGTGAAATGAACAGCTTCTCGCAGCGACCCAAAAGCCCACACAAAGGAAACTGATGACAGTGAAACTAGCGACGCCCATGTCTCAGTTGGCTACATTTGCAGTAATGCGCAGAACACTTCTTGTACGTTGTTGATGTTGACTAGACGAAGGAAGGGACTAAAAATTATTATTTTTGGTGTTATAAAAACAATCTAGACGTACTGAGGAATGCGTAGATGCTCATAGTGTCGGTAAAGTGCGTCGGCAACCTTTACTTAAAAATTATGAGCCCGATGATGCAGAAAAATAACCCAGCTAAAGTTTCATACAGGGACCATTTCGAGGTGCACTCAATACGCTGTCGGTGAGGATCTTTCGTTTTAGTGCACTTTAAGTTGCGGTCTAAGGGCTTGGGGCATTCAAAGCAGGGTGGAAAACCCGAGAGATCGAGTCCAGTTCAAAAAACGGGATATTTTGTATAGTGACTCAATCCAAAGCTGGTGTTTCTTACGAAGTGAGAGCTAGCGCAAACTGGACTCCAGCGAAGGCTTGGCACACCCGGCCACAACTCAGACGTGAACGCAGGTCATCACACTTCTCATTCTGTCACTAAACCACCTTAAACTTGACCCAGTTAGCTGATCCGAAGCCGGTGTCAGGTGTGAATGCGTGCTCATACAGGTTGGGGTGAAAGGTATAAGCGATAGGGTCCACTAATCTGTCGGTGCGCACGAAAACAACTCGCAAAACGATGGACTGGCACATTTACCTTAACATCTTCTAACGTTGAGGTGTATAACATATTCCAGCTTGTTGTGCCTCTTGGTACTGTGCTACTGAGGGACTAAAGACGCTACTGTCTCAGACTACATAGCAAAAGCTAAGGTTTTCATGTAAATAAAATTGCTTTTCCCATAATTCGCATCACTGGCTGATTCCGCAGTCCTAGATTTAACCCTTGAATAATGGTTTTGACGCTGGATGTTTGATTTGCGCTTCTCCAAACCACAAATACTCACATTGTTTAGTAGCCCAATCTTGTGAGCAAAGTTGCACACTACAACAATCTCTTGTTGTCATGGTGGATAATACGACAGTTCGACCGTCGTAGTTCGACGATGTCCACCGTATGCTCCATAGGAAAGTGGAGCAGGGACGGCGACTTGCGCGTGATTTAGTTTAAAGTGATAGTAGACTTGCGCAGCATCTACCGCACTCTCGCCTCCTCGCCCACCTGAGCCCGGTGTCAAGACAGAATCAAGAAGACTGGAGATGGAAGAGGGCGCAGGTGGCTGGCGCGGCCGGAGCCGCCCTGGGCGTGCCACCACACCTGGCTCGGATCCCACGGAGTGGGGAGTGCCAGGTCACATTAAGAAGCGAGCCATTGCGTAACCCGACTCTCAGTCCGCCAGTCAGCCACTCCACGCAAAAACACACATTGGGCTGACCACGCGGTCCGAGTTATCCCGTCAGTTGGCAGTCCCTTCCAAGCCACGGCTTCTAGCGCACCGTGATAGTTTCAAGCGCGTCAGATTGTTTATAGTGAGGAATATGCGCTGAGCTGTCGACCTCACTCTCCCCCACCCCCACAATCAGACCACTGTCCGAGCCGGTCAGTTGTCTGATGCGGAAGCAGGCGCAGCTGCTGGTGACCTCGTCTACGTGTACTACGTATACGACCTGGCACTCAAACACACAAGCACCAGGATTTCACACAACAGGGGGTTGAACGGTTTACATCTCACATGTGTGAGATAGCCAGAGGTCACGTTAAGAAGGAGCCATCGCAGCCTGACTCTCAGACCACCAGTCAGCCACTCCACACAACACACATTGGACTAACTGCGAGGTCTGAGTGTAATTGTCAGTTGGCGACCTTCCAACCGCGGCGGTTAACGTTACCGCACTCTCTTCTCCTCCCCCACCTGAGCCCGGTCTCATGACACAGCCACTCCACACAAAACACACATTGGGCTGACCACGTGGTCCTAGTTAGTCCGTCAGTTGGAAACCTTCCAAGGTACGGCTTTTGGCACAAGGTGATAGCTTGGAGTGTGTCAGAAGGCTTATTGTGGGGAAAATGGGCCGTGCCGTCGACCTCACTCTCTATTTCTTTTCCCAGTTCTCAGCCACCGTTTGAGCTGCTGAGTGGACTGATGCAGGCTTGATCCGAGTCTCACAATCTCTTTCTTCTTACAAGTAGCCTTAATCAGTTAGGATGAATTTGAAGCAATGTCTGACATGGCGATAGTTTCCATTAAATGTTCAGTAGACGTGCTAGCTAACTAAATTTTAATGGGTTTAATAAAATGTGTTTTTCAGCAGAACAAAAATAATTTTTGTAGACTTGTAACACTACTTTACCGTTCAGCACGATTCCAATATATTTCAGTCACATCAGAATGTTGACTTTAGAACAAGCTTCTTTTCGGCTGCCTTCAAAAACTGAACTCAGCTAGAAAATAACTGTTTGAGCAGTATTCATTTTTTCCATTGATTTTCAATGACGTAAAATATAGTTTATAGAAAGTATACATAAAAATATTCTTTCTTGTACTCATTTTGTAGCAACTTACGTCTGCTTCAAATTTTATATTTGAAGAAAGACCACCTTTCGGGTTTAAAAAACCTTCTATATTCCCGAGCAATCGTTAACCCAACATACTGCAACAGCTGAATCCAAGGTTTTCAAACTATATGTAAGCTAGTAAGAAGAGGTAAGCTATTGCTTGTAAAATATCGTAGTTGATATGAAGCATAACGTAAACTTTAAAAGCAGAGTTTTTAAATGTAAAGAAACGATGCTTTATGAAAAGACCTTTCACGGTTATACAAATTACATAACCAGAAACTTTTTTAAGACTACAGATACCCTTTCTTCAAGTTAATAATTTGAAGATGTAAGCTGATACCAAAAAAGTACAAGGAAGGATATTTTTGTGAATATTTCCCATAAAATATAACTGAATTTATAAGAGCATTGAAAATCGATTGAACAATTTATACTTCTTAATTATTCAATTTTACACAGTGTAGTTTATTCACCACAGCCGGAACGTAACTCGTTCGAACGCCGTTATCATGACATAACTGAAATATCTTGCAATTATTCTGCACTATAATTAATATTATAACTCTACTTTAGTAATATTTTCTAATCAAAAACACCTTTCAGAATTTCGGTTTAAATTTCACGAGCTAGCTCACCTACTGTACGCCACGCAGGTATATCAATAGCTAAATAATCCCACGATCTTATCACAGCTAGACGTATGCACGTCAAGAGCCAATATGCCTTCCATTTTGGTCTAATGCAACAACCATCGTCAGTTCGCATTGACGCCCACGAACGAGTTAATTACGGTCGGAGAACAGTAGGTTTCGTTTCAGCGAACGCATAATACAATGAAATCTACAGTCAGGGAATTCAGGCTAATGACGACGCTAATTATCCGGGAGTGCAGGATGAGTGAACCACTGCAATTTGAATCTCGGTCCTTAGAAGCCGGGACGGCAGAAACTCCGTGAATACATGGGTGATCGATGGCTCCTCCATAGGTTACCGAGAGTAGAAATTGTTTCCAACAGCTCTGAAGTCTGGCAGTAATTTCACGAGGTGTGATTGAAACACCCTCTGAAAACTCGTCCACATATGAGAAGGTCACAAGTCCTACTGGTATCACGACAGTAAGTAGGTACTCGCCACCATTGTTCGGAAGTTCTCCGGCGTTTGTAGCAGAGTTGGAGAATGGGGCAAGGCGGGTGAAACTGCTTTCTGTATTGGCAGTTCACAACGCTACAACCACCCGATAATGGTGGTCATGGACGAACTAGTACAGGTGCCTGGTACTTCCTTTACCAATCAAACGCAGTTTTGCAAAAGGGGATAAACTGACTCTAACATGCTTTTGTTTAGTAGCACTGCGCGTCTACAAATTATTTTGACTGCTTTTGGACTGAAAGATGGACTTGTGGCTTTGCCATCTTAGGGATCGGTGATACCGATCCGGTCACACACAGAGCATTGAGTCCAACAACTCAGCATCTGATTGTCTATCAAAGCTAATAGAAAATGCTGGGGGACAAGCTGATGGGCCGAACGCCTCACCGCAGAATATCGGCTAAGCACACTAGTATCTGTGCCGTTCAGTATGGGATATCATGTAACCTCGATATAATTAAATCTAAAATTCAATTTAATCAGTACAACATAACCTGGTAGTTTAAAACAGTTAAATTTGAGGAGCAGCCGCCTTTAGGAGGAAACGGGTATTGGTGGGCGAAATATGCCGGGAAGGCGCCTTAAAAAACGTTTTACACTACTGAATAATTTCATTTCTTTTAACTTAACAATGATTTTATTGGTCCAGATGCATCCTGGTCTGAAAATCTTTCTTTAAAACCTCACTGGGGTCTGGATTTCTTTTCAAGTAATTTTGCCTGGACTATATTTATGCTTCGAATGTCGGATGCCGCAACACCTGGGGTTGGGTATGGCTGGCTGATGACGGCCGATGAGCCAGAAATAACCATTTCAGTCTCACTTATCTTTGTCAGTCATCTTATTCTGCCAATATCCCTAGCCGCTGTGTGGCTGCTGGCAGGACTCAATAGTGAGTCCCATAACCGATCGCTGAGCCCCCATCTACCATATATTTATTCTTTCTATCCTTGCAGGAGTCGGCGGTCAAATTGAATTTCATCCGAGGAGCTTCCCTGTCATTGGATGGACAAGGACGCCCCTATAATCACTGAGCTCTCTGAAACCCGATGGCAATTCCGCTATAGTACCCTTGCTGACGCCGGGTGGCGGGGTGGTGTACCCGGGCCCACGTGCATTACGTGGTAACCGAGTACGGCATACGCCTTTCTCTTCGGCAAAACCTTGCGCCAACGAGCCTATGAACTCATTCAGATCGCGCATCCAGACTTTAGGTAGGCCCTGCTTCACTCTTGCTACGATCTAGTGAAATGAGGCATTCCGTTTTGCCTCCCCAGGTAGTCACATAGCGACAAGTACCTCATTGCGTGATCGGGCTAGAGATCGGAACTTTACGCCGTCATGGCCTAGAATGCATCCAATTACAACCGACAGAGCTTGAAACCGTAGTTTAACTGGCAGGGCTGTTGACTCAATCATCACCTAGATGGGAGCTCAAGCTCTGGTTCACCCCATATGTGTGTTAGAATATGTCTAGCTGACGATGGCAAATAATCCAGAAATGGGCAAATGCGAAGTCTGTTCAAGCACCCCAGCAGTTTGTTTATTATTCTGAGCTTTCAAACTCCTGCAGGACTCCGTCATCAGAGATCGCAGCAACAACAAAAAGGCGACACTTAAAGGAGTAAGCAACGATCGATGATGACTGAAGCAAGTCTGGAGGTGATTGCACAGGGGCTCTGTACGCCGGTGCGAAATCGATACACCGATTGGTTGAATTTTCATCCGTGAATCAGACTTAATTAAAATCTGGCTTGTCCTGTTTTCCGGCATGGGCGAGTATTGGTTTGTGCCCCCTACAAGTGTCGCCTTTTTTGTTGCTGCTGCTGCCTCTGACGATGGACTCCTGCATGAGCTTGAAAGCTCTGAATACTAAACAAATTGTTGCGGTGCTTGAACATATTTCGCCCTTCTCGTGCAATTTCCTGGAACTCAAACCTCTGCATTCATTCGTAATCCAGTAATGCCTATTCTGGGCTGTAGAGGTAAATTCAGTTTGGTGCCTCGTGGGATTTGTGAAAACGGTTCCACTTTTTGCTAAAAAGTAACATTTACGCTACGAGTTACCTCGAGCTTCCGTGGTGGAGGTGGGGCCACTTGATATCAATGTGTCATGAAACATGGAGCTTAAAGAGCTGGTTTAGTTCACATCCGTGCGTGAACCATGAGTGCCAAAAGGGGTCTTATAAAGCTCTAGACAGGTTAAAAGGCTTACCGTAAAAACAAAAGAGATTTATTGGAAGAACTATACTAAAGACGGCAATATGGATAGATTCTGAATTATGGTGCTCTTAGTTCGAGTATTTTGATGATTTTCGAAATTGTTTACTGTGGTTTCCTTTACACTACTGTCGAGGGATGAGACGTTTCTAGGTACCTGCGGTAAAGATAGTTTTGATATATCTTCATCCTGGCCTTCATCCACCAACCGTCCAACCCACCTGTCCCAACTCTCCAACTGTTTCCATCCACCAACCCACCCAAACCCACCCGCCCGTCCCACGTTCAATCTATCCAACCCCTGTTCAACCCGATCATGCCCGCCGCCAGCCCACACCAACAATCCCGCCACGACCGCGAGCAATTTAAACCATGCTCGGAAGTCATTAACTGCTCAAAGCCAGTCCGCAACGCAGCGAGACATCCACAGCCAAACAACCGCCCACACGCAGCCCGAAACCCTGAATACTATTCCTTCGGTCCGCCTAAACGAGTCCCAACCACGCCGGCGGACGCATGATCCGCCGCTTCAGCCAGCCGCCGTCCAGATCTCGGTTGCAGACGATTGATAAAATCATCGCCTTCAAACATGCGATGCGAACGATACGCTGAGATGTTATTTTGCGCGGGCTCTCGGCCGCATACCCTCTCTCTAACGCCAGGACACGCATACCATATCATCCATGCAACTGATCGCCAGGGTCTCCCGGCTTCACTCAGTCTAGGCCTCGGGCCACAGCTGAGCGCAACCGCACATAAACTCAGAACTTGTGATCCCAGTTTCCACATACTGGCTTCCAAATTTCATTTATTGACTGCTTCGTGGCCGCGCATGCCTCATCGAGAGCTCAAGTTTGGGCTTCAAGACGAGACAACACCTTCGTGCAGTTTTCTGTAGTGAATCTCACTCCGGGCACATACCGCCACACCACACCCATCGTGCGTACTTGCAAAGCGCGTGCCACTATGCAGTCTGGTTCTCGGCCAATCCCGGCTACTCCAACCGGTCCAGTGACTTCACTGTCGACGCAGACCTGCCATCACTCACACTCGCGGCCCTCAGCACCTGCTCTTGCAACACACACAACGTGTGGCCTCGAACCGCTTGCGAACTGGCTTTCAACCTATGTTTCTCCTCTGTCTCGTACAGAATACAGTGCTCTCTCTCTCTCGCGCTATTTACTGGCGTCAGCTTCTCTTGTTATTTTTGGACCGCGCCGGAAGTTTATAGTGGTTAGGGGCCTGTTTGCGACTGATGCTGCCACGACATTTGACTTTTATGAAGCGTGTCATATATATCCACACTGGCTTAGATGCGTGGATATTTTATTCAGACAAGTCCTCAAACCTTTGTTTAAGTTGCACTTTTGAATTTTTGCGCCCGAAACAATACCGATTGCATAATTTGACCCTTTTAAATCTGCCTTTTGTAGGATATCATTATATTAGTACCTTCTCAGAGAGTGCACCTATTGTACGGAAAAAACATTGTTGTTTTGTTTGGGCGCACGAAAGCTGCTGCTTTTGATCAAATTGGAATGTCAGAGTTAAGACCGCAAAGGACATCAATGTCACAACCATCAAAAGATTTTAGAAGGATGGTTTATGAGCCTCATGTAGAAGACAAAATCCAGTCAATCAGTGATTGACTTTGCGTTCATCTGAATTCTCGAAATTTTGCGTACGTTCTGTGCGAGTCGATCGACAGCTACTACAAACGAGGAAAGCAAACCAGCCTTCAAATCTTTCTTTTTATTTTCATTTTACTTATGCCCACAAATAAGTACTATTTTTATTTTATAGGGAAATCACTGGAAAAGGCGGCCTTCAAACGGCTAAACACCATGCTCGCCATGATTCCAATCCTCGTTGCAATATTCATTTCAAATAAACTAAATACGCTTTTGATCCGTGGACAGCATCCATTTTGACCACCCAGTTATGCGTTCCGGCAGATCGGATCTGACCTTATTTTGCTTCTGCCCGAATCCTCTTTCGAGCAACCGAACGTGAATCCCGGCATCTGTCGACGCTCGACGTTACAGCCCGTAGGCCCTTCGCTGTAAATATATAAAACGGTCAACAAATCCGTACGTAGAATAGCGATGCCCTGCTTACTGTGCCATGGAAAGTGCAAAATCACTCATATAGCCCTTTTGTGAAGTCTCCATCTTCCCTTAATAGACCCTTCCGACGTAACTACTCGTTGTTTACATATTAGAAATTAATAGGGATTCGGCAGGTTTGGAATAGTTTTCTGCTGATGTGTACTCGCTGGCGTCATCGAGTATCGGACTGGAGGGACAGCAAAGTGACTCTTTGTTACACCCGCTCTAGTCACCCTGAGCTATGAGGTGCCATCTGGAGGCGTGATTTACTTACTGCAGTCGTCGCAATTTTGTCACAATCGGGTAAATAAATTATTAAAATCTGCCAAAACCTTCATTTACTAGCTTGGTGAAAGAGAAATAGCAAAGATTAATTTTGGTAAGTAGGCGCTCACCACGATCGATTACAGGACTCACTCGTCCCATTAGGCGCCTTGAGGGCTCATTATCGAGGCGCTGCGATTTCGAGGCACTCCGGTGGCATAACACCTGCTGGGTATGGCTCAGCTGATTATGCCTTATAAACCAGAAAACTGTTCGTCATTCAGTCTCCTATGGCACTTTTGGTCTGATACTCTGCGTAGAGTGGCGATTAGTCAGAGTAACTGACGCAGGAGAATGTTCAGCGTGCTAATAACCAGTTATTGAACGTTTAGCCTAACTCTTGATGATGCCATCTCTCTGAACATATGCGTTACCTCATTGGACCCAGTTGTGACAAAATCCATGGCCACGCAGTGGAAATCCTGCTTGGACAGTCAGCGTACTGCATCAGAATCGGTGGATTACGTTCGTCGCAGTCGCTGGATAGCTAAATTGACCCGCGTGATTACAACCCATGGCCACCGGTTGGGGCTCGTAGCTCCAGTTGGCTGGAGCGTTGGTTGTACTAAAAGCCTTCCCCTTGCTATCATGTGTTCGAATCCCACCGGAGACTGCCGAGTTTTGCACCACTGGGCTAATTACATCAAAGCTTATCATTTCCATGGAAAAGTATTGGCAGAGCATAGTTAGTCTTCTCTTTCAATCTCTAAAGTACTGAGACCGATCGCGCTGTCGGCCACAAGAGCAGCACGCTCTCATAGGGACTAATGGCTCTTTGGCATCGCTGTTAAATGTCTGAAATTAGTGGTGACATCTCGCTTTACCTCTCAGATTGGCCGTGTTTCGTACTTTCCAGTGCGTCACGCTACTTCGTTTTTCAGCAGCTTTACAGAGAATTCCAAGGGCGTTTCGGTGTTTTATGGAAAAAGGCGCTGGTGGGCACACCGTCCAAGCGATTTCCACTGAAATCTGTGCGCAGTGCAGCTGCTTCGAATTTCTCGCTCTAAATCCATGGTTCAGATCTTCAAAAGATGTCATCAGCAGTTTTGGGAGCCATGGTATAGGACCTCACTGAAAATATATATGCACCCAAAAATTATGTAAGACATCATTTTCATCACACAAAATTGTAGTATAGCACGCTTTTGCAAGGACTTCCGTTGTTTTCTAAAAGGCTACGCACTGCGCTTCATCGGCCCAAAACCACCTGCCGACATCTACCACTCTCATTCTCCAAAAGAACATTCGTCGCGCAGCCTCACTGCGCGAGCAAAGCTCCCGTTTCTTTCATCGACATGCTCGGTGCTTTGAAACGAAAGGCCACCGTCGTAGCTGTCTTGATAGTTATTTAATTAATCAGTCCAGGACCGCCACCATCAGTCCAGGAGACCTGTCGCTTTCATCTCGGACAAACGACCAAGCCAACATACTCTCGACGCGAAAAGCGCATCGCCTGCACGACGGGAAGTCAGCTCGGACACCCAAAACCCTTTGCTGTCTTTGGACCGATCTTCCAAAAACTGCGACAATCAACAGCCGTGCTAATGTTACTCTGCCAATACTTTACCTTCTCAGTAAGAAAGTGCGCTTGCTAAAACGATAGTCTTGTTCTGTTTAATTTACCTCAACCTTGATTTTCGAGCATTTTGTCGACATTCTTCGTCCCATTCATTTTATACGTCCATTTCCTTCATTTTTCTTTTGTTTCACCACCGGATGCAATCCGGCTGAGACACCTCCTCTGTACTGAATTCGAGAGTCCTCCGGACTATTCATAGCGAGTGGCCCGAAAGAGGCCTTGAGGTGATGGCGCGCGCACTGTCATGCGTCTGCTTTCTCGAGGTAGCAAGCTTTGTTATTAGTAGTGTAGTTAACGACCACTGAAAGAACAGTATTGAAAACATCCACCGGGCATAGCTCAGTTTCTTGCTCACTCGTCGCTTCACACATCCTTAGAAACCGGACTCAGCATCGCCCGCTACATAGTACACTTTCGACGGACACGCGTGCGGCATCGTGCCTGATTTGGTCGCTTCAGTCCTTTGATAGCTGATGAATCTCATATCCAGGTTAAAACTTACTATCGGCGAGAGCGTTAAACTCGCATTCTTTCATTTAGCCGCAGACGATTCCGGCGCACTTTGTTTCTCCATAATGCTTCTTAATATCATTCAGCGAAGGGAGTTCTCAGTGGACATGCTATGCTTTCGAGTAAGCGAGTCCTCTTAGATTTCTGATGGCTTCACCCTCTTCCATTCTGCAAAGTTGGCGCAATGTCTCGAGTGTAGCTGCTTTGGTAAAACTTCAAACATAGGTTATGGTTGTTTGCTTGGCGCTGGCTCCGGTTTCTGCCGAGATGTGGATGTATGTGCGGTCCTCGTGCATGTCTCACGCTGAAGATGGTCATACTCTGTTTACGGTATTTATTTTCTTTCTAAATTCCTTGTAGCCACTGATGTCTTTTTCTATTCGAGGTGCAAGGTGCATCTCTACGTGCTTTTACCACATCATTCAGGTCATCTATTCTTATTTTCATTTATCTGAATTTAGGAATGCAAGACTTAGCAAACAAGCCTTTTAACTTTCGTGCTGAAAGTTATTTGGAATCTGGCAGTCCTTGACTCCAAGGTGCACTCATAGCGGTGCCACCGGTTACTCCATCTACTGCGTGTTTGAAATTCGATCCTGGATAGTAATGACCTCCCTGCCTGTTTTCCTCGCGACCCTGAAGTGGTTAATAACGTCTGAAAAATTGATTGTGGAAAGAGACAGTCAGGACACCAATTAAAGTGTGGACTGACAAGCCGATATCGATCTGATATTAACATGTTAAGATATGGAAATCAGTAAAATATGTCGTTTTTGTAAAATCTTTACCGACTTTTACTTCAGATATCGAAATTTTTAATTAGTTAGCTCGAAGGCTACATTTTTGTGCTACACAGAAAGCGTTTAGTGACTTTACGCAAAACTACTGCCCACTACTGGAGTTCTAACCAGTTCCTATTATTATGTACGCGTGCAAATCAGCCATCACGGTCACTCAATCTCAATTGAATTTATTGAGGAAATAGGCATGGGCCTTTGAGTACCCTATTTGTAACGTGTAAAATTAAGTGCGGTATACAGAGAAACCGTGTGGGTTGCAGGTACAAAAGGCGGTCATAAAATTTGACAAGTGGTGCACGACTCTCGAGGGTTAAGATAAATGCCTCATCGCTCAGGCTCGTTGCGGAACATAAAACCTGTCAAGAGTTCCTTTTAAAGCTTTCCAGCGATGGTGACATCACAACGTCTTCAGGGGAGGGGCATTCCATGGTTTAACCACTCTGACAGAGAAGGAGAACTTCTGCGCACATCCAGTCTCGCCTGCTGGACACGCAGTTTCAATGGGTGACCTCGGAGATGGGTCGTGGTGGCAAAATTCAAAGAAGTCCGAGAATTTCGCAGGCAAACAATCCAATCCCTTCCTGGCCAATGCCGCGGAACGTCTGCAGCGGATCACTACGCATTGTGCTATAACTCAAAGATCAGATTAAGATTCATTAGGCGTTGGGATGGCAAGGGCTTTGACTTCTAACCATTTTGGTGGCTTTCCTCTGGACTCTTTCGAGCAGTTCTGATCTTGAACTGTCAGGGTTTCAGGCGTGCATAGCATATTCAAATGTGGCCTAATAGATATTTCCAAAGGTCTTAGCAAAAGATCTTCATCAGAAATCCAAAAAGTTGCTCGTCTGATGGCGACGCAACACCCTGAGATTGCCCTCTTCGCCACTTTCGGTTGCAGTGAGACGATGGTTTTAAAGGTGGTGGTCATCAGCACTACCACGTCCTTTTCGGTTTCCGCACGGCCTTTTGCGCTTCACCGTTGAGAAAGTGACTTCTACTTCTTTCGGCAGATCCAGCGGTTGCCCTAAGCTGAAGTATTGTTCACTTATCGACGTTGAACCGCAAAAGCCAATGATTCGACCACTCCTCCAACCGAGTTAGGGTTGATCTGCAGTTTATCTTCGTCAGCAGGGCTCTGGATTACATTCAGATTTTAATGTCATCGGCAAACATTGCTGCTTCACAGTCGAGATTCCTGACACAATCGTTCACGTATATTTAAAAACAGTATTGGCCCTAGTACTCGAACCCTGAGGAACCCCACTTCGACCGCAGCAGAACTTGACCTCTCTGGCTGATGCACACAACCTGGCGCCGACCCACGAGGAAGTTTTCGATCCACTTGAGGAGGTTACCTCTGATTCCAATTTTTTCTAGCTTGTAGCAGTAGCTCTCGTGCGGCACAGTATCGAAGGCCTTTTGAAAGTCAATGAAGGCAATGTGAACCGCGTAGTCTATCTTCAAGTGCTTGGGTCCGCCTCTGAGTCCCGAATACAGCAAATTCGTTGTGCATGATCTTCCTTTTCTGAACCCGTGTTGACAGCTTGATAACAAATTATGAGTCTCTAGGAATTTCACCAATTCGCTCTTTGATGATCCTTTTCCATAATCTCTGCCAAGGATGCATGTCAGCTTATGGGCCTGTAGTTTGTCACTGTCGCCCGGCTACCGCTTTTTGTACAAAGGGAGTTACATGTGCCAGCTTCCAATCGAAAAGGAAGTGTCTCGGAGTCAAAATGGCTTTTGAAGAGCACCGACAAAGGTGCGGAAAGAAGTTCATTGGCGATGAGTTCTTTTCAGAAGCTTGGGTGGAAGCTCGTCTGGTCCGCAGGGATTTCGACTCTTTTAGTTCTTTTCAATTCCTCTTTCTTTGGGATCAGGTGTTCCGGCAGAGAGACAGCGTAATGTGGCTAATGCTCAGCAGCGGCGGGTTATCCACGAGGGAGGGCCTGGCACCCGCTCCCCGCTCGCAGACTGTGCAGTGGGAAACTGGCGAAAGCGCTACTCGGCTTTTCCCTGTTTTCTGCACTCTTTCGGCACGGCGAGTCTTAATCAGCGGTCTGCTGATGTCATTCCCTGTACGACCTCACGGAGGCAACCGTATGACTCAACCTTTGGATTCGCGTGCTGCCTTTTTGCAGCAAACGTCTTCTCAAAGTCTCTTCGTCGTTTGTGAGAATGCGCTTTCTCGTTTTGCCTCTTCTGTGGTGCTTTTTATAGCTTTATTAAAATAGGCGACTTGATTAGACTCGCGATATTTTCCTCCACAACTGGTGCTTCCTGCTTTATTTTCCTAAGTTGCTGTCTCAGCTTCACCCAGGAGGCTTGCTGTGACGACACTCTTTCGATTAGCGGGCAGTGGTCGTCAAATAAGTTTGCAGAAGAACATTTCGGAAAGGACTCAATCTTCGCCATTGCGTGTGCTCGAAAATACAGTAGTCCAGTCGATGTGTGTTATATCTGCTCGCAATTCCCGATGAAAGTTTCCTCGCCAAACGTCGCCGTTTTTCCTCTATAGCAGGTAGCGCAAACGGAGAACAAGGAGTGTCCCATATAGCGCACGTGATCGTACTACGACCGAGCGGAGGCATTGAAATAATCTCGTCAAAGCTGCCTGATGTTTTCGTGAAAACCAGGTCAAGACAGTCAGCTCTTTGTCCTTCACGTGTTCTGTGGTGGGGAAAGGGACGCATGCTGTGTGAGGAGTGCATTCAAGGTCTTTTGCAGAAAAACATAATCAAGAAGTCGATTTCGAGGCATGATGATTGAAACAGCGCTCTGTTAATTCCTGGGTGCGTTGAAGTCGCATAATCATGACATTAGGTCTGCTGGGAAATTTCTTTTCTAATTGTTTCCAACAAGTGGGTGTCCTCGCGACCTCGGTCTTCTTCCTAGGTGGCCGATGATGCATTTACGGAGCATTGACCAGGCATGCGTCACCTCGATGTTCAACACCATATGGCTTCCGTAAGCTGCACACGCAAAGCTCGTCTCTTGTCGCCACTCCGACACTAGTAGCGCCCTTTCACATACACAATTATTCCACCACCTGTCGGTTTTCTCTGTCCCTCCGATATATCGGCGTACCCAGACAATGTTATTTCGCTATCCTAGCGAATACCGCCCGACAGCCAGGCCTCGCTACTGCCATCACATCGGAGATACTTCGGCAAAGGCAAAATTTTTAACTCATCACCGTCTGATAAACAGGCTTTGCGCTATCGTATGCAAGCACTTCACTTTGCGCCAACCAAATTTCCTGTTGCGTTTGTCAATTTTATGGGCCCAACTGCGTCTCCTCTAACGTCAAGGTCGTATGTCTTTTCCGTTTCGTGATGATTTTCCGGTAACTCTGGTTTCTTTGGTGTGAACGCTGGGCGTTACGGAATCAGTTCGACATCTCTTTGGGCAATTGGTTCCCTTAGATGGTTTTGGGCGTTAGTGAGGTGGCGTACCGTCGTCCTCAGAACAATCGGTTGGTTCAATGGAAAATTTCGTATTCTTTTGTCTACCTTCTTGGTGCCGATAGCCAGATTGTGTTCGCCAGCCTTCAGTCCATGGTGTCAGTTCCAGCGACAAGTTCGGCGTTTCCAGCCTTTCCGCAGGGAGTAGTCGGTCGAAAACCTCCTGTATGGAGTGACGTAGGTTGTAGCAACCCACGAAGCGGCACCAACACGTCTCACATTCAAAATGATAATGATACCGATACACTTTTACCATTAAAACTGGCCTCACCCCTCAATCTCTTGCTTTAAAAATCCAAATGCATATTTTACAAACATTTTATTTCTTGCCTTAAGTATCCAACATAAAACATCTCTCAACCCAAAAAATATCGCATTCATTTTGTTTTTGATAACATCCAAACCCAATTCTATTAAACAGTTATGAGATTTACACCTCTTACTGAGGCCTCAAGTTTACGGACGCTCTTTGTTTTGTTTTATGCGCCTGAAAAGCCCCAAGCAAAAATCATATTGACCTTTTTATCTCTTTTGAAATGCTTTTTGCAGTATTAGCCTACCATACCCCCCTTTACGTTATTTTCCAGTAGTTTTTGTTCTACCTTCACCCGGAAAATGGAGGCCTATTGAGCCTGCTTCCATTTCAAGGTAATGTGCTTTTACTGCCTATTTCTATTTCACTATTAATTTCACAACATCACTTACTGATGACCAACAAAAAGTTCTGCCTACATTATGAAATATTTAAACATTTTATCTGAAAACATTGTCATAATTTATTTCATTACAAAGTTTTAGAACAAAGCTCTTCCACCTAACAAATAAAATTCCAAGATGCTTTTATTTGGGAACCTAAAAGGGAACTGTCATTGATAAAAACGAGTGCGAAATATGTTCAAATTATGTTTGT
>WEDG01011583.1:0-77608 GCA_017591395.1 Schistocephalus solidus
TCTGTAAATAACCAACTTTTCCTTCTAAGGTTCTTCATAATTTACACTTAGGTTGAACTGTAGAAAGAGAGATGAAACAGAATATGAGTCAAAGTATCGACATTTGAAATTGCGTTTCGATTTCATTATTTTTTCTTCCCTCATGATTAATCCAAGTAGCTTTGTGATACGTTACTTGAAAATGCCAGTGGTGAATAGAACATGTTGAATCCACTTTCGATACAGGAGAGCAGAGAAATAAGTGAAAGTTATCAAAAGACAGTCTAAAACTGCAGTACATGCAAAAATTGCTAAATAGCCAAACCTCACCTAATTTTAAGATGTGCAATAAATACCTTAGGATTTGATCACAGACTCGTTAGTATTGTGAATGCTCTTGAGTAATTACTTCTTACCAAACATAAAATATACACTCAAAATTTCTGAATAAATTTGAGAAGGTTGGGAGGACAAATGACTGATGTAAAGTGTAGATCGTAAAAACTTATTTAATCGCTAAATGTGATGTGTCCTGTTGCCTATCCTTTCCAGATTGGGGTCGTCACAGGTACGGCACATAGCAATTAATCCACAAGGTATCGTCGGCGGAGTGGTAATCTTAGACCTCATTTTTGTCGTCACTGTGGGTCAGAACAACCGAATGGCAGACAACCAGGAACTGCAAAACACAATGTAGCACTCACATTCGGTGTTGGTAACATAGCAAACCATTGTTTAGGCAACATGGAATTCACATTTACGGTGCCTTGCATTTAAAATGAGAGATAATAAAAGTTATTTATGCAACAGTGTGAAATTAATTTTTTTCATGAATACTCATTAAAATTGGAGAAAGTTCTACCTTCAGTGTATACTTATTTTCAACATATAACAGATAATCGTTTGAAAAATGTGATAAAATCTTCCTAAGGTAATCATTCACCATACTGACGGCATATGTACTTGATAAAAGACACGACACATGTGTTAAGCTAAACATGTGCCGATCTATTTTCCACTCAACGCGATTTTCCTTCCGAGAAAATTAATGCTCGAATGTGGAGGAAATCCTTTGGAAGAAAAGCTTTTCAAGCTCGTTCCAAAATTTATAAGTGAATATTTCAGATGAAATTCACTAGCTACAGCGGAATAACAACGCATTATTTACAAGCTGCCATTAGGCAGTCAGTTGTATACGCTGCGTAATTATTTGTCATACTCACAGCACAGATACAAGGTTGAAACCCCTACAAACGTGTTTTGCCGATCTTTTGCCGCTGCATGAAATAGCTTCAAGGTGCTTGGGTCACCAATGGCCCCCCAGCGTGCCCCTGTGTTTTCTGGTTTATAAACAGAGCAGGTCTTGACCTAGAGTCTCCTCGGAAATTCATCGAACCAAAGTCTTCCATTTTCATCCAACAGAACACCCATCATGTCAGCCTTTTTTAGCTTCTGTGCTTGAATAACCACACCTCTTTACATCTAAAATAAAGGGTAATAAAGTTAATTAACAGAAGCATGCATCCTTGAGAAATCAACAGAGTTCAGCCAAGGGTACGCGATTATTGAGCTTTTGAGAGGACGCCCCGACCAAGTTGCTCAAAGAACCTTCCCAACAGCAAGCGTTTGGGTAATTTTTCGACCAACCTCGTTTCACACACAGATGATAAGGAGAGTTTGCCTGGTGCAGACCACATCCCTGATCAGTTACTTATTCGCATGCTCCTATGGAGCAGCTTACTTTGGTCACAGGAGTTGACGCCTCTTAAAAAGAATATAGAAACATTGCTCGGGATGACGAAGGAACGGCGAAAGTATGCGAATGGGCAGGGCCATTCTTGCACAAAAGTGTGGATTTTGACCTTATTGTGGACCTCAACTAAAATTTCGAGAGGAGTTATATGATCCCAGTCACTTACCCTAAATGACTGGGTCAGCATCTGTTAGCAAAAGTAGAATCGGCCGTCAGCTGGATACACAAGCCCATTTTGTGCATACAGAAGACCCCATGGAGGCTCCGTATTTGCCATGACCAAAAGTCCATTAACTGTGTGCAATTCGCCGCGCCTTTTTCCCCGTCTATGGCGTGACTCTTCGTAACCCTCGTCCCATTCACACTTAAAATAATCAATTGATTGACTTGATACACATTGTATAAAATTCTCCCTCCATGTTTTCCATAGACTCACTTTTTTGAACAGCTCATAATTTCTCTAATTTATCTAATGAAGCGCATGTAAATGTGCTTGTTGAGGAGAATTAATCGAAAGTAAATAATGATTTTGAATAAACGTGTAATTTTTGTGTTCCACGAAAGGATTTTATACTTCAATTCATCCTGCTTGCTTTCAAAATGCAACAAATGTTCGCCAAAATGGATGAAAAATACTCCAACAACGATTTTAACTCCACCTTATGTATATATAAAATTTTAACATATAAGGTGTATAAAACGTGTCTGGTTAATTCTTAAGTTTGTCAGCAATTCCACTACCATGATTGTTATCAGAGCTGTAGATAAGCACAGGGATTAAGAATTTTATAACCTCATACCAGATATTTTTGAGCTTCACCAGCTTAAAACATTTTATATCTGAAACAACAGTATTTCTCCAACGTACCCTCTAGCCCATATTATGCTGATATATCATTCATCTTTGGCAGCAAAACATGCAATCAACTAACTGTGCTTTAAGCCACGCTTAATTCATCAATAAAACCAGAAACATCAACACAGGTTAAAGAACATAACCGTTAAGGTCATAGTAACTTCTAGCCGTTATCAAACAGCAATACCCAAAGCCAGCTTTTGCAACAACCGAGGGTCGAACCACGACCTGTTGGCTAGAAGATAAAAGCTGTACATATTGAGGTAGGGCTCGTTGTTGTGTTGGTTTCGACTAAAGTACTTTAGAAACCTTTCATTTACATTCCGATTTATGCGTGGAATCCTTGGAATGAAACCTACAACCATCGATGTCTTATACCATCTCCTATGCTTTCAGTACATCTAAACACCTTACGAGGTAGTCACAAATAATTACCTCATACTTCTATT
The DNA here is from genome assembly GCA_017591395.1 of Schistocephalus solidus. Lineage (NCBI taxonomy): Eukaryota > Metazoa > Platyhelminthes > Cestoda > Diphyllobothriidea > Diphyllobothriidae > Schistocephalus > Schistocephalus solidus. The sequence continues at coordinate 3,038 of WEDG01011583.1, forward strand.
CATGCACACTCTAATGAGCTACTCGTTTCTTACTCATGATATGCTCATCAGAAAAACTCGAATTTGAACATGCAGTGCAGCTCGCAGTTGATCTACCACCACATGCAAAAAGATTAAAATCACTACAATCGAACACCGTCTATCTAGTACTTGCTTAAATCTTGCAGATTTCATCCTTCATAGCCAAAAAATAATTGAATAAAATACTAATTTCGAAATACAAAAGACAAAAACAAATAAGAAATTTAAATTCAGCTGTATGTATGAATCTCATGAAACACATCATCACAGTCGCTAGTCCAAGATAAACTAATTCAAACATTTTTAAACTAAAACGTTTGCTTTATAATTGCGGTCACCATTGACTGCTTTGTTGACATAAGGATATTAATTTGAGTAGATACTCTAACAGGAGCATAAACGTAGACTGCATGGGCAGGAATGCTATAAAATTCTGAGGTTAAGTGCTCGTCGGCTAGCAGACTACCTCAGAATTCACTCAACGATGCCCTACTCGCCATAGATATATTAAACCAGTAAGATCTTGCGATATAGTTCGTGTTGAACAACATGTTGTGTCTTCGTTAGAGCGTTACGGTACCACATTTTGGGCGAGAAAGCAATGGAATAAAAGACCGTTTTAATTACTCTATTCACTCTGGCACACTGTGTTGTCTAAGAAAAATTATTACTTTCTCTCCCAGGATAAGTGAACCTAGTCTGACAAACGAAACAAACAATATAATTGGGAGATATGTGGATTTAGAACTGTTGGTTCACACCTCCACATCTATTCTGTAACACTATCGGACACCGCCACAATATATTTGGGGGATGTGTGCATACAGAACTGTTGGTTCAGACCTCCTCATCACCTCATCACCTCCTCCTCCTCATCTGTAATACTTTCGGAAACCACCACACACTATAAATGTACACTTTTCTCCGTACGGCTCGTTTGATCATTTACTCACCCTACTGGTTTGTGCAACTTTACTTTTCATCGTGAGCCCACTGGCCTTTTGTTTGACTGCCATTTGCTACAAGTAGTTTAGCAAGACCCTGCTTTATGGGACCTGTAAGCGCACATCTATAAAGATTTGGGGGGAGGACGAGAAGATAGAGAGGAGAGGACTGAGTGTCAATTTTTAAACTCAAAAAAACCGCAGCTTTTTCACCACTAAAATATGCAGCCTCAGATCTGAGATGTTAGTTTGAACTTAACCCTTACAGGAAAAAAACCTTTTAGGCCCAGTTGACATCTGGACGTCTTGTTAAGCCCGAACTGACACTAAAAGACATTTTAAATAATGAACGAGCAGATTTGTTTAGTTTTTGGCTGCTTTCAGAAGATATTCAGCAAGTATCCTGCATGACAGAAAGAAAAAATACTCATCATTGGTCTCGGTCAGCTCCAGCTTTTGACTTATCCTGTTTGCAGAATGGCTATTTTTTCAGTTGCTACTGGAGTTGCAAGAAAACAATTAATTATGTAACTTAAACAGCATATTTTTCAGTATTCTTCCAAATGTAAAGAGGAATTTAAAAAATGAGATTTGTGACAACAGACTGATCAAGCTTTTCATCTCTAAGGCTGAAATTTATGAGCCCTTGCGAAGTGATTCAAGAAGTGTGAGTTAATAAATTTAAACGAAGTTTGACCCGTGGTTATTTAAAATACCAGATCTTTTTGCTGTAAAATTTGTCCGTTTGGTCTTTCACCCCTTGAATAAATGTCAATCGTCGTTTTCGTAAAAACTTATTAAAAATGTCGTTAAATGCAAGTTGTTATGTCAAAGCTTAGAAGACATTTGCAGTTGTCAGTTATATTTTAAAAAATATAGTTTAGTTTGTGCTGATATAACTTCACGTGAAAACTGTACTACATGTTTCAAAACGATGATTAAATTTTGGTTTGTTTAAGCACAAATAACCGGAAACCAAAGAGTATCAAGGGGATTGCCGGTCAAGAGTTAAAAAGCTCTTATACGTAAGCGATGAAATTTATGTAGTTTTTTGTCTTTAAACGTTGTTTATCCTCTCGGCGAGTATAGAGTCTCTTGCATTGGATTGTGCTATTTCCTAGCCCTGCGCTTTAATAACCGACGAATATAGTGGCTAATTAAAAGTGGTGGTAAAACTTACCACTTCTAATAGATATGGCGGAACGGAATTTTAAATATAAGCTGATTAGGTTTTTGTTAAAGTTCAAAATAACCCCACCTTCTCTGGACGTGGTGAGAATTCAAAAGCTGCAGTTTTAAGAAATGTGACCGTTAAAACATGTGAACATTGCTGAACAACCACGCACAATCCACTTTAAAACTTGCCTGTAACAGATGTCCGATCTGAACGTTTGAGCTCTCATCTGATACGTTTAAAGTTGCAGTCGTTAGAAAAATTGGTAAAAACTTTCGAGAAAACCACCTATTGAAACAAAAGATTAATCAATGAAAAAATCTTCCAGTGATAACTGATTTAGTGGTTCGATGACAAGCAGGTGGCTGTTTCATATAAAGCAGTGGTTTTTAGCCTAGAAAAGATCTGTTTACATCGTTTCCATGTCTCGTAAACTCTAAGTTTCTCAACAGACTACTAAGTTGGTTCTATCTGTCATCTCCATTACTTTTTGTTTTCATAATCATTGGTTCATTAGCTACGTAACCCGATTGCAATCCTTCAGCTCGGAGTTCTCCGACAATATGAGTCAGTGCTAGACTCTTGTTTATGTACTGTAGGACATGTTTACCGCTTAAATGTATTGGAACGGCCTTAGGCAAATGTAACCAGCAAAAAAACACTCCGAGCTGAAAATCGAACAGTCGTTGCTCATGCAACTGGACACCAAACAGCTCAGTAAATGGAGTGGCTAAAAACTTTCTCTTTTGAACGCAAAAGCTTTAAAGACTCTCATTCAAACTGACCCGCAAGCACCGGCAAGCACAAAAGATATGGTCCGTTCTGTATAATCGTGAGTAGTAATCTCCTGCTTATAAATATGAAAAAAACAATTTTCTGCTTGTTTGGAATCTGTCCGCTGACAAATATGGTCGATACGGGATTATATTATGTTCCCTGAGCATGCAATTCTGTCTGGGCCAGAATTCATGGCAACTTGATGAAACTGAAGTGGTAGTGATCACATTGTATGAATAAAGGAGAACGCTTACTAAATGCGACCTTTAGTTTGCTGGATGGTCTTAGGAAAAAGTGTTACGCGAATAAAATGTCGATCCAATCCAAATTGTTTTTCTTCAAAAATGTCCTTTGCAGTTGTTAACCACTCAACAAATAAAAAAATAAAATACTTTTTTAAAGTTTCGTGTTGGTGAACTGACAGTAACTAAGAACGTAGAGTTCGCAAGCACTCAAGTCGAAAATAATGTCAAAGGTTATAACCAGAAATAACAACTCAGGTGAAACCGCATTAATATGTGTATTTTCCGTTTAAATGACGCCTGTGAGACACAAAAGCTCATCAGCTGTACATGAGTTCTCATTTTCAACACGAAAGTTCTTGATTTTATCTAGTTTGAAGACAATTAACATGTCTCCAAACCAAGAATCCTTGCTTACCAGTGCGTGCTAGAGGGCATGAAAACACAAAAACGAAGTCTTCACGGCTAACCCTTGTCAGCGTATTCCTTTTAGTGACAAAACCTAGGCTTTGGTCAAGTAAAAAGCATTCTGTTTAGGCACTGTACATGCTTTGACTTGCCTGATGTATAAAAACTGACGCAAATACTTATTGGCTTTAAAGGCGATGTAAATTCCATCATTGTAAGACAACGGGATTCACTAAAAGTCACTCTCCTTCCTACCACTCTCTTTCAGTAACTTTCTGCGTTAGCTAACTTTTCTCTGTGTCAAATTTTAACATTTTGAAATTTTTGGGACCATTATGTTTTGGTTATATTAAATCAGTCAATCGGAATTTTGCACCAGAATGCTCGGGTTTCTGACATAATCGAGAGACCTTTTCTGGACTCAGATTGACAGAAGTTAAAGGTAACCTGTGAACTATGCATCCGTTTACGAAAAGCCTTGAATAAGTCGGAAAAGGACAAAAATGATCAATTGAAGCTCTCAATTTGTAATGCATTAACGTTAGTTAAATGAAGCCGCAAAGGAACTGTCCAAGCCAATAAAATGTATGTAAAAGAAAAACATATTTCATATGAGTAGCAAGAATGCCGAAGGAGGGAGTAGGCTAGCTACGAGGATAAAAACCATTTTCTGGAGGAATTTCGCTAACCTTCACGAATATTAACGTACGAGAGGGCTAAGGCTGACATAAGGATTAAGACGAGGTTTGAGAGCAAGATTAAGCTTGGCCTCAAATTTAGGGTTCCCGTTTGAGCTTAGGTTTCGGGAAAAAAGTTTCCGTTTGCGGCTTAAATTAGGATAAGTGATATGAGACGGATGAATTCACACTTTCAAAAATTTCGCACAAGGTTATCTGGATTTTCGGGGGCCAATTGTCTTTCAATGAGTCCTATGAGTGAATGAGATATGCATTATTGCCTAAGGGCGCATATCCAAACATTAAAATCTGAAGAAGATGATTTTTTGAAAGATTCGAATAATTTATTTGCCCCTTGTGAAAAAATTGGCGGCCTCGTATTTCAGGTGGCTAAAGCGTTCGCTGTATTAAAGCCTTCTCCTGGCTAGCGTGGGTTCGATTCCCACCAAGGTCACCGAGTTTTTTCCCAAGTTAGTCAAAGGAAGTATTTAAATCTGCCAAAAGTCTCTACTTATTAATTGTGCCTGGTAGTCAGCTAGCGGATTCTAGATTGATGGCTTAGGAAATCCTGCTTGGGAAGTCAGCTTACCGTATCAGAATTGGTGGATTCCAAACGTTGTGGTAGGCCAGGCGGGTTACGTGTCCAAAGTGTGATTTAACTCATGGCTCCAGGTGGGGCCTCGTAGCTCATCATAGCTTTATTTCCATGGAAATTTTGCTTTGGCATTAATGTTTTTCACGCGTTATGTTGGTTCTTTAAGTTTGGAATCATCGTATCAGATCAATATTTTGTATCTATTCACGATTCTAGGCGAAAAGTACCACATTAAATGCAAAATGTAGACGCTTAACTTTAATTTTTCCTTGCTGTCTTTCAATACGTAATGCAGCATCAAACGTTCATACCATTGTCAATGTATGTAAACATTTGCAAACAGTGGTTTCATCAACTTTTATTACTTCTGACATTTCTTCCACTGCTTAACACAGATTATGATCGACTGAGGTTTCTATTTCTTTATCCGCAACTTTCTCCAGCTGTCGTGAACATTTCTTAATTTCTGTTAAATACTCAGGAGTTTTACAGTATAAAAGAATTTTCAGCATGTTCATCACAAGAGTCCTTTAAATAAAGGAGAAATCCCGGCACCACGTTTTTGAAATTTATACGAAAAGACAATACTTCATCCAAGAACGTCTTTTAATCCCACAGTTTTCCACCTTCCCTAAAGCAAAAATCCTTCCACGAAATTTCATAAACCAAATACAACAACGTTGTTCAAGTATTTTATCATACACCTTCTGACGTTTTTAGTTATCCAAAAGTGGCACCTGTTAAAAGCTTTTAAAATAAACCAATATAAATGAAATATCCCACCAATATTTTCTCAGTTCCACGTCATAAGGAGAGGTTCGTCAAATTTGAGGTTCCTTGTTTGAAAATGTGATCTGCAACTAAAAATATCTGCCTTGCACATGACATAACGGCACAAAATTGAACATTTTTCTTCGGACAAGAAGAACATCCGTACACCAGTCCGGCTTAGCTCCCGTAGGTCCTACTTTCATGCAGGCCCTGTAAATCCCTGAAACGTGGGCATGAGCTTTAAATATCCATAGCAAGCCAAATAGCTGTTTGCACTTTTTGGTCAATGGCCAATGCAATTCGGATGCTAATGTGAATACCAATGGAATGACCAGTTTAAAGCCTTTTGTTTATCTGCCATCAGTGATTCAATTGCCTAGAACTAAGTGAGAGCGCACGTCTTGTGTGACATATTTCATATGTTTAAAATTAACCAAATCAGATCGAAAAGTGAATTTTCCTGAACTGCCGTTTTAAAAATAGCTCCATCACTACTGGTCTGAACAGCCATACGACGTGGATTTTGCAAGAAAAAATGCACCTACGACGGCTCTATGTAGATTTCATCCTCAAATTTCCTTCGTGCTTTTGAAAATTTGCTTAGCCCTGAAAAATTAACCAACATGACTAATAACTAAGGAAAGCATTTATTGAATGCAAAACACAGTTGATTTTAAATATTGACCTCAATTTCCACATAGTATTTGAACAATTCAAAATCTTAAAGTTCGGTTCACAAAAGTAGCTGCTAATTCAAAAATACATGCATATTTTAAAAAACTGCTGTCTTAAGCATAGCGAAAGGCAAAAGGGCTGCGTAATAGTCACTACAGTAGTCTAGCTGAAAGTAAAATACTACCTTCGCTGTTCGTTATGTTTTTGCACAAATCTTGCAATCGCCGAAAGAAACAACGTAATATGTTCCCGTGATGACAACTTGAAATCTCCTTGTGTGTAAACGACACGTTTCAACTTTGCATCAATATTGTGTAGAAGCCGTTGAAATATATCAACGGCATTTATGCTCACCTGTGCATTTTAAGTGTTTTGAAAGAGTTTAAGAGGTAAATTTGCTAATGAATAAACTCTACTTAGGCACGAAAACATCGGAATGCACTAACTGGCCAGAGAGGGAACCTAAAAAGTAGCTAAAGCGCTAAGAGGATTTTGAGGGTTAATGACAGTTTTTAATTTGATTACTGGCAAAGAAATAACACGAAATTACTTATTTGTGACTGTTAGATTCACTTGCTTTAAATGTCAAATTTAAAGTATAAGGATGCTGTCAGCTCGGAATATGCGTCGGAGTCCTAAAAACATTGAACGCATTTGATTTAAGTTAATGAATTGTATTCCCCGGCTTAAAAAAATTAAATTACACAATTTTTCAATCCATACAGTAAACAATACATCAAGGTTCCATCGGTCTTATCCTAAAGTCAAAATGTTGCGCTATTATCAAGTAAAATCATATATCAAAACAATTTTATCTCAGTTCTGGCTACAATTTTGACCTACCTCCACAAAATTATGACGATAAATTACACTATTGATTTCTTCAAATGTGATATTTTTTTCCGAAACCGAATGTTTTTCAAAAACAGTGTCACAAAATCGACGTTCAAGAATATACTTTGAATGCGGAATGGCATATAAACCTCCGGTTTGTGATCCAGAAATCATTCAGTTTTTCATATATGGAGAAGAAATAAATCAGTTAAGGATTTAATTAAAAAGGTTGAAGGCAATCGGTTGATTTTCCAATATAAATCAAACCCAGCGGATGAAGTGAATGGGTATTGGGAATTGAAAAATCCATTGCTAAGTGGAACAATGTGTATTTAATTTGTGTGTGATTTCTCATGACGTTTGCATGTTGCGCTTAGTTTTTCTATTCTAAGTGACTTTGCATTTCTTATAATTTACAGTATTAATTATCTAGAACTTTTAACAGTGCATTCACGTACTATTACTTTCAAGAACGACCAATTTTCCAATCTTTTTACACCTTTCTCTCTTAGTATAGTAACGAGCAAAAGAAGAGCACTCCTGCTCATATGAGTTGCGTGACTTTTAATCAATTAGATACCGGTTAATATCAGTAGATAACTATAGCGATTAACCCTTAGCTAATTCTTTTAAAAGCATATGTCCAAACGAAGAATCCAAAACAGTCGTTTCACATTATGATTTGCATACAACGCGTGTGTTGGAATATTTATCAAAAAAAAGGACTATCAGGTATAAATCATAAAAGGGATATTAAGTGAACCAATGATAAACGGGTAATCGAATACTTCTCTATTGTCAAAGTTGATTTTTTATTTACTTCATATTATTGCCTCATTTTTAAAGATGAACTTACAATAACGTTCCAAGATTGCGAAGACTTAAAGCATCCAATATAACATATCCGGTACGTTATTATCAATTTATGAATACTAACCACCTTCACAGAACCCTCCATCTTTCATCATTTGCATGCAAAATTTAGTCATATGATCTGTAATTTTTGAACTCTAGCATGAGTCACATTCCCTACAATTTAAACAGACACTTATGCCACGTTCATGATATCTTATTTTTTGCGAACAAATCTGATAGTTATTCCAACTCCATTGGGTAACAAAAAAAGGTCAAAAAATTAATTCACAGCCAAGGATATGTGATATGGTAATATTAAAAAACGTGCAAAAAGAGGGAAATTCCTATTATAAAAGGACAATTAACGTAGGTTCGGGAGATTTGTCCTTAATCTATCCTGAGACGCCTGATGTAAGAAACTCTAAGCCCCTCAAATCCGTATTTTTTTAACGAAGCCGGCATTAACATAACCAATATAAACTTTCATGATTCTACGGGCACGTGGAATTAATTTGAAAACATAAGTCAGCAGTTAGCTGTCAGGATCTCGCACGCCAGATAGGTTCAAAAACTCTCAGTCACCGAACACAGTGATGCATCTCCAAAAACATGTATATTTTGCCCAGATTCAGCATTTTAAATACCATCGGTATGCATTTACTTGTAATTACTCAATTATTCGTTAAATATGTTTAAAGAATATTTAATCTCTAGGAACGGTAGAAAATGGCATTTTAGTCTCGATTCGATAGGCAATTTAGTCATTTACATGAACGAATGCTAGGTTTTGTGATTGATATCATCACCCAAAATAACCTCTGGAATTTTTTTTGATACTTTTCATAAGTCGGAATTGTAAAACCCTGAAATATCTTCAAATAGATAAGTTTGGTACTGAAACCATTTTAACTTACCTGTTTACATCATTATGCTATTTGAGACTACTTTTTAATAGCTATTAAAGTCAAATAACCGATGTAAGTTAATTTTACCTACTCTGAATGTAATAATTTTAACTTCTTTTACATAATGTATCTCATAAATTCTCAGTTTACATGCAGACTTCTATTCGGTTGCACCGTTGAGATTATCATTCTGACATCAAAGCATTTCAAGCCAATTTTGGCGCAGAGTATTAAACCTAATTTATGGACGGTATATGTATTACCAAGTGTATTTATACCCTTTCAAAAATATTTTCAATCTAAAGTAGATGAAAAATTTTAAAATATGCCTTAGACGAAAAATAGTTACTATTCTACGTTGCTGTTTGCACTTACAAAATTTTATCTGATGTAGCTTCAATCAGGGTAGTATGCTGTCACTCTTTCTCAGTTGGAAGAAATCCTAATTGGGTAGTGTGCATTACTCCATTGCTAATGTTTGGTCACAAAGAATGTACGTATATGTTGCCTTTGAAAGGGTTCACAGAAAACTTACTTAAAATCTCCCAGGTTCGGCATTGCTTCGAGGGACGCAATTCCAAAAGGAGCGGCCACAAACCTGGATTTGAAGTAACTTGAGGTCTTTGTTCCGAAATTTGAAACCAAATCCGGCGGGGAAATTAAAGTGACTACAATGAACTGGTCATTCCTTTAACAAGGTCCTTGGGATCGCACACGATGATATAAATGAACACATTTTACATATTTATAACGTCTACATTTGAAATCGATTATATCTGGATATTCTGGATGTTTCTCAAGGGATTTATATAAATTAATTAAAAATTAATCTTTGTTTAACGGTTTGCACACCGGGTGGGGAAAACTAAGTGCATTTGGCAAAGTCGAACCTGAATCTAGGATGAATAGGAATTCATCGATTCTATCGGTTGATGAACAGATTTAGTTAAAAGAATGTGGCCGCATGACCCAAAAAGCGATAAAAAAATCATAAAAACAAGGACTATTCTCGCAAGCGAGTTACCATTTTTGTGCAGCGCTATCGGCAAATTGTAAATGCGATGCCGAAATTCAGTTTCTTTCTGTTCATTGCCAACCACTAAAGTACAAGTTGCATTTCACATTAGCTCACGTATGTTAGAAAAAACAGCTGCAATGTGTAATACAGCCTCATAATGGTTCCATTTATTCCTCATTTTCCGCGAATAAAAGACAAAGGATACATTTTTAACCATCTAATATATTATTCCTTCGACCCACTTGTAAAAAACTCAATGGCCTCGGTGCAACTCCAACCCACGCCAGCAAGAGGAAAGCTTTAGTACAGCCAACGCTCTAGCCAACTGAGCTACGAGGCCCCAACGGCTTTCGGCAGGTAGGGCTAATGATAAGACTAGGATTAAGACGAGGTTTGAGAGAAATTTTAAGCTTGGATTCAAGTTTAGGGTTCCTGTTTAGGCTAAGGTTTTGGGATAAGGTTCGGTTTATGGCTAGAATTCAGGGTAAGTTTCATGAGATGGATGAATTCACGCTCTCTGAAATTTCGAACAAGGTTATCTGGATTATTGGGGGCCAATTTGCTTCGAAATCTACCTGTTCGATGAGTAAACGGGATATGTATTATTGCATAATGGCGCATATCCAAACATTAACTCAGTAGTAGATGATTTTGGCATATTTGAATAATTCATTTGACCCCTTGTGAAAAACTCGGCGGCCTCATAGTTCAGGTGGCTAGAGCGTTCGCTGTATTAAAGCCTTCTCCTGGCTAGCGTGGGTTTGAATCCGACCAACGTTACCGGGTTTCTTTTCCCAAGTTGGTAAAAGGAAGTATTTAAATCTGCCAAAATTCCCTTAATTATTAATTGTGCCTGGTAGTCAGTTAGCGGATTCTAGATTGATGGTTTAGGAAATCCTGCTTGGGCAGTCAGCTTACTGTATCAGAATTGATGGATTCCAACGATGCGGTTGGCCAGGTGGGTAACGTGACCGAAGTGTAACTCAAGGCTACCGGTGGGGCCTCGTAGCTCAGTTGGTTAGAGCGTTGGCTGTACTAAACCCTTACCCTTGGTGGTGTGGGTTCAAATGCCACCAAGTCCACCAACTTTTTGCCATGTTGGTCAAATGGTTTATTCAAATCGGCCAAAATCTTCTTCTAATGTACTATTTTTCTGCTGTCGCAACGTTTTAAACATTAAGATGTATTTACTCATTGTCTGCTAAGGGCGTATGACCCGGAGAATATTGCACTCTCTATTTTGTTTGTTGTTTGTATCCTATATTCTGTTTAATTATATAGTCACACATTGTTGGTAATAGCAGACTTAAAAGGCCAAAAATAATCTTTACGATCAAGTCTCGTTAACTGAGGTTGGTCATTTATACATAAAATTATCCGTAACCCTTATCGAGCTGTATGAAATTTCGTGTCCACCTTGATCATCTATAAATCGAGAGGGCTTTCGATGAACATTGGATAGCGGCCCTCTCACAACTGGTAATATTAATCAAGAGTTAAGTTAATGTCCGTAGATTCCTCCTCATGGTAAAGAGTAAGTAAAATAATTCTGACTGGTTAAATTCTGCGAATAATACCGTGTTTAACTTGAAACTTCAAGTCACCGAAAATTTGTGTTCAGAAATTCATAATAAGATCTATACAGTAACATTTCAGGCCTGATGATAAATTACCGAAAACAATTTTTGTCCACTTGACTTTTTAAAACAATTCGAATGGTAGTTTGCTTTATGCTGCTTTTAATATTCCCAGTAGATAGAAAACCGAAAGGTCAGATTTCCCTTCAACCATAAATATCTTAGCGTTTGGAGCAAATTTTTTACCAATGAATAATTTAATTTAAATTTACGTCCTTGGAAGTGCTGAGTTACTGGCTGATTCCCGAACGCAGTGCAAACTCTTATAGGTACAATTATATGTGCTCAACCCTTAAGCAGGTATACATTTGAGATTAAACGATACACCATCCTGTCAAAATACGGACCAGCCAGCAGTCTAGACACGTATTTCACCGATATTATCTGTTGCATGGTACAACGTTGAGGGGTTTGGCTCATTTGTGGGTCAACAGCCTTCCTCATGTGCTTTTTGGTAGATACTCGCTATACGGAATTGCAAATTTTTAATTTCCTCTCAAATTAATCTGAAACTTGTGGCAAGTCAATTTATTTGAGGGTAATAGGAAATTTCATTCTATTCATATAGAATAAAGTGACTTCGTCCAAGTTAGAAATTAAGTATTGAGGAAATTAGAAAGCTGCAATGTATACATGTATCATTTACTTCATATAGCATAACTGACATCAAAATATCTACCATTAACCGGGCTAGTGTAATAAGTTCTTTGAATAAATCTACGCTTACTTCTAGCCCAAGTTGACAGTAAATAGCTATTACAGTCTCAAACGAATTATCAGAAAAAATACATGCGCGCTTTATAAAGATTTCTCGCACTGAGCTGAAACAGTCAACTGGTATTTAATAAAGGCGAGAGAGAGATGAAGACTAATACTGATAAATGAATTAGCAAGGTCAATTAGTGCATCATTGCTCATCAAAACAATTCTTAATCGTTCTGATTAACCGCAATAAATTAAAAGTTAGGCTATGGACGGTTGACAGCAGAAGTATTAACCGGGTCCTCATCTGGAACAAATATCGCACTTTGTTGCCCCTTTCTTAATATATATATTTAGGAAAAACTGCCACTTATGTGAAATCCGATCCACTGTATGGCACGCGCTTCAAGTGGCAACTTAACGTCATCTCTACTACTGTGCCATTCGGGCCCTTTTGACACGGGCAATCTACTCCTAGGTGTGGGAAAGGGGACAGAGTAAGAGAGAAAGGAAAAAGTGTGTTCGTTTTACGTCAGACTCCGCATTTACTTCCTCGGTGCAAACAAATGACGGTACCTGGAGATTATAAACATGCGCTATGATTCGTGACTTGCAGTGTTAGAAACCAATGAACTAACTCGATTCTAACCAGGGTTACATTTTGGACTCAACTTAATAATGCATACTGCTCGTGAGAGGTTTGTAACCACAGCAATGAAGACTCAGACGCGTAGGCTTATGGGCTAACTGATGTGTAACAGACTAAGCTTTGTCTAATTGTTTTACAAATATAAGAGCATTCGTCATCCCCTCCATCCACGACCGTTTGCAGTTGTCTCAACTTTTGCATTTTAGAGAAACTAAATGGGAGTAGGAAGAGCAAATAAGGCGCATGAAGCATAATTCACGCGCAAGTCAAAGTTGCATTCTAGCTGGTCGTACTCATTGATTGCGATGAGCAAATTATCAATTAAATTTTTATTAATAAACTTTCCTTAATTAAAATATTGTGTATGGCGCTGTTACGCAGGAAAAGCCTTACATAATATTAAAACTGCATGTTTCTTTCCTAAAAATATACTCCTTTGTTAGTCGGCTCTCATTGATCAGTTACGGCACTCACTCATCGGGTTCTGTCTTGGGAGACATTCTCGAGCCCCGCCAGCATTCTTATAGGAGCAAGTATACCAGGCAGAATAATATTGCCGAAAATGACCAGGAAGATTGGAATTGGCATTAAAATTCATTCATTTTAGTTGAATTCAGTTGTTTGAACCTGACCAAGGTAAATGAATCATATTCTGGAAAAATTTAAGAATGCTTGAAAAAATCGTTGGAATACTGGAACTTTACACACTTGCAGGCACCAAGTCAGTCGCGATTGTCCAAATATCAGTGACCCGATCTATAAAATCACTTATTTATTGAGAAATATTGATTTAACAGCATGAAAATAAGTTTCACATAAAGTGGAATGAGTATCATTTCTGGCTATCCGTTTTAACACGGTTCTTTATCTTCATCTTTAATTTCACGGTGCAAGAAACGGCAAAAGACGCGTTTTTCCCGCGTAACTCTACCAGTGTACATACTGAGTCAGTCGGCTTGAAAAGAAGATCTCGAAGATCTCGTGACAATTCTCTGCATTTTAAAACTTCCATTTCATGTCCATACGAATATATAGTAAAAATAAGTTAGGTTATTATTACGGATTTGACCCATTTACGCCACACGTAAGTAATAAAGATGGCCCACGGCATCATTCCAGAAAGACCAAATGCTCCCATGTCCTAACCCTTAAATTATTCCGTATATGAATCTAACCCGTAGTCCGAATCATAAACCTTACCTTACAGTTAAAGATCAGACCAAAGTCAACCTCATCGCTAACCGTGAACTTAACCTTTATCTTAATCTTAACTTAAACTTCCGTTTTTTGGGCGCACATTTACCTGTATTGCTGGTGCTTCCTGTTCTCGAGTCCTTCCAAGAGGGCTAATATTATAAAACAATACCGCTCTTTTATATGTTTCCCGTGTTAGTGCAACTGGTGATATTGTCATAGGAGAAAATTCGAAACATCAGTTTAATCCGTGCTTTGGATCAGCGCAGCTGGAAGCGTTCGTAATGAAGGCGCATGTGTTTCAAGCCGCAGGACGGAGGAAAAATTAATGTTGCCAAATTTTACTTGCTAGTAGCGGGTTTTAGCGATCTTCTATTAGTTTTCAAAAGATTGCATAAATGCACTTTTCTTGGCAACACTGAAGATATCTCACATACATAAAGGCAGAAAGACCAAATAGCAAGATTTGTCTATTCATATTTCATACGAGAATCTGACTGGCATGCAGTATGACTTGAAATATCTCCGGAGAACGAAGCCTGCGATTACAAATCTTTTGTATCTCGAGGTTGAAAATAACCACCTCTTAAAACTTATTTCAACCTTCTTGTCATCCTATTATTTTGAAGAAAAACAGCCTTAGGCAAAACTCTTTGTGAAAACAACCCGATACTTAGTGTTCTCATGTTATTAAATTAATAAATACTCAATTATTTACCAAACCGAATTTAGTATATAAAAACAAGGACATTCATAATTCGCAACGAGGCATTGGGCTCATCAATAGGACCCCGTGTTCCCCATGTGTTTTCTGGGTTTAAGCTAGTTCCTGTACTGTCATTATAGTAAATGATTATGTCTTTGTGTACTTTCGACTGCATGTTGGCAGTTTTTGAAAACCACGTGGTTGTTAAACGGCGGGCGATGAATTTTGGCCCATATTCGCTCTCGGACCGAACCTAATAGAGATTGTTCCAAGGGACTTATTCCAGGTTCGTGCATTAATTTCCTCGAAAATTAAACACGATAGTAAGTCATAAGTATCACGTAGTTCTCTTTTTGGCAAACAGAAGCTGCTGGAGATGAAGTGTGTTCCTCTTCTCCCCTCCTGAAAGTCATAAAAAGCACCTTTGTAACCTCTAGAATTTCCAGTTGATACGTGGACGATTTTCCAAGGTCAGAGCGTTTACTTTATACAAAACAGAGCAAAAAATCACGTTATATGAATGTGAAAGCTACGATGAAGTTCACTTTGATGGTAAAGTAAACTCTTTAGGCATAGTTTTATGCTACACGCGACCATTTTGCAAAAGCATTGATGTAAAATGTAACGCAAGATTGGCAAAAAGTACAGAGAATGTAGTTGTGGTAAGGTAAATAGTTCCTTAATTGAGTAATGTGTATAAGCCCGATGAAGATAGGGGTGAGCCGAAAACTAACTAACTGCCAGGGAAATGCGAGGTTAATGGCAAGAGACAGTTGTCTGCAAAGGTCAGATTCCTTCACATTTTCCAAGCCTCACAGTAGCCTGGATGATGCGGTTTTCTCACACATAAGAAGGAGTTAAACATCGGCTTTTGCTCGATAGCCTGGGTAGTGTTCACTGGGCAATTGTGACAGTGAGCCCTCAGTATCTTGATTTGGGTTATCTTCTACACTTGTGATGGGTAGTGTACCGACCGAGGTCTCATTTGTCCTTGCTAACGTTATATATATCCACGTACTCAGCAAATGCACAGGTGATGCTCATTTATTTATCTGGACGGAAGGTTATTGTAAGGATTTTTAATATACTTAAGCGCGACTATACAGTATGATTAGCGTTAGGTGTTGATCTAAGTGTTGGCGTAAGGAGGGTTAGCTATATAGTATATGACCTGTGATGCAAAATGTGAATAAATTTGACGGGTGAAATCGTAAAGATGTCATGAAGTTAGACTATATTCACCATAATTATCCTGCTTCAAAGACAAATTAATGTGGAAATCCCTCTGCATCGTAACATGTACACATTTTAGGAAGAAATAGATGCAATCGCTGGGACAAGAGCTTTATTCGCCTGACGTTTCGGATTTTAACTTTAACCCACCATCAGGAACAGTTTCAGATACGGGTACTTTGTACACAGGGAGTTGCGGTATTTATAGGATAAAGTCGCTATACTACTGCATGCCTAGGGCAATTAATGGCTCCCCATTCATCCAAAATGACTGTGCTCTGGTGCGTTAATTGCTAAATGGCCGGCATGCGTTTTTGACGTATGTAATCGGACGCCAATATTTTAGTTCAGTGCGATTTTTTCGTTCTTTTTGTTTTCGCATGCACTGGTATACGAAGTCGCACGGGTTACCATTTTCTCTAAGCACCCGTAAAAAATATATTGTAATTGGGCGACCTTGTCTTCCGGTTTACTGTAGTGTGCCTCAACGGGCCGATATAGCGTCCGTACGCGACTACGTTTGTGGCTGATTGGGTGGTTGCTGTTGCGACAGACTAGGACGTTGAGGAAGGCCAGCTGGTTGTTTTCTTCCTTCTCCATTGTAAACTGTATGTCCGGAAAGACGCTGTTGAGACGATTTTTGAACGTGAGCACCTGATCCCGTTCGAGGACAACGAAGGTGTCATCCGCATACTAAGCCCACAATTTTGGTCTGTCTCTTGTCCCAGCGATCGGATCTACTTCTTGTCAATTACTTCCTTGAACTCGCATTTTCGTTTGTATCGGTAATATTCGCATTTTTTTATATGTAAAACCAGGTATGGTCAAATAAGGTTATACCTGTGTTTCGTTGCAAAATATTTTTAAAACGAAATTCATTCCCTGTTTTCCGAAAGCAATGCGATAACTCACACACGCTTTCACCCGCTTTTCCTTGACTTCAGATCAGATTTTTCAATTTCGTAAAGGATTTCTTTAAAAGATTTCTTGTTTGTAATATTTTTCTATTATAGCCCACCACAAAAATGTTTTTTTTTGTGATATTAAATAGCATGGGAATTTTTTAGAATATCCGGTACCCTCAAATTTTGCATTAATTTTGCCTGTTTACCTTCACTAAACCAAATTGAACATGCAATGTTCTTCAGTAAAAGGCTTAATTAGCATAAATTTTTGCAAAATCAAGATAAAAAGACTAACTTTACACTAAACTACCAAATAGAATTACTATCACGATATTTCATGAGTAAGGTCATCTATTCTAGTATGAAGGAGAGGGTAAGGAGGGTTACCGATAGAGTTGGGGAATAAGCACACCTTGGAATTAAACGTTAAGCCACCTGTAGAACAAGGGTGCTTATACGCGTACCCAACCAAGCATATACACTTGTTACTACTAAGGGGCTGCTAATTCGTGCAAAACTGTCGTTGTCTGTCTGCACCGAAAAATATAATTATTTTATTTTGAGAGGCATAGACTCACGGGTTACTTATAAAGGGCTAGTTCCATTGCTTGCATTTCATTAGGATTATACTATTTCTTGAGAAAAAAATGAGACTCGATCACTTAAATAAAAATTTATTTGATTGACGTTTTAGAATGTGTACATTAACGCACGATTAGATCCAGCAACAGTCATGGGCACAAATGAGCTGCAGTATTTGCGCAACTAATTTTCTATGAAACCACTTAACTCGATTAATTAGTAGCTCCCACATTAATCCGCAAACCTATTGCCATGTCCGTCAAGCCATAGACGTGTGAAAAGAGGGTAACATAGTCTAGACGAACGGACAACAAGACGAAGAGGAAAGACGTTGGCTCTCAAACCGCAACTCCTTCAACGGGACCCAGTGGCACTTCTAACATTGACTATACTGAATAACTTGCGAGCGGTGATAATGGAAACCCCTGCGAGCTGCTTGTTGTATTGTTCTCCCGTCTGCAGCCTATTAACAAATGCAAGTTACTCCCCCCCCCGTTGTTCACGGCTGCAACGTGTCCTGGGCAAAGCAATTAGCATTGATGGACGAATACTGCTTCCAATGGCAGTTTCGGTGGATCAAATTATCGATTATAACCACCTCTGATGAAGAACATGCAGCAAATAGGAAAACAGCTGCGGTTACAAACAATCACTGCATCAAGTACGGGCATAGGCGAATAACGAGTGATTTGCTGATTAGGATAATAACGTGGTCACATGCCAAATGCCTCCCATATATTTTGCACCTTTTGTGTGTCCATCAATGTTATCTGTAGCAGTCTTTCGACTCTCTTATCGTTCGGCAAAATGCAAACTGCTCTAAAGTTTTTCCCAAAGTGTGCCAATTACAAAGAGAGCTCGTTGTTAGGGTATTCTATTTACGCGGTGCTGGTGTTTCCCCCTAACGATATTCTTTGCAATTTGTACCAGTGCACATGCGCATATGGATTTTAAGGAGAGGAAGGTACTTAACTGCATTTATTTCTATTGTGATCTAAATTTTGGTGAATATACTTTTAGTCATCCACTGAGCTAATCAATATGATTTTCCTGAAAATTATCAACCTTCCGTTGGCATAAGAAGTTCGGAGCATAGCTTGGTACCTAGTAAACGAAATGCATTTTCTTTGAAGAAAAACAACCCTATAAAACCTTTGGAAACCCATCGACCCATCCAATTTGCAGACCAAACCATAACATACTAGAAGTGGGCTTTCCAAATGGAAGTTCAACCAATAACCACATTGAACTTCCTCCGTCTTTCATGGCACTGTTTAAATGTCTCATTTTGGCCACTTTTTGTCCTTATGCGCCGTACTTTATCAATTCCTTAACGTTCTATCTTCTGGTTGAATGTGAAATAAACATAGATATTTTATCTTTGCTCCACTGGCAACTTTATTTCCACAGACGTACTGTTTGACGACGAGTTGGATACAGCTTCGCGTCCGATAGCATTTGAGGAGAGATTAAGATTTTTGACCTTATACAGGTGCCAATATCTGCTTTTTTAAACATGCTACATAAACGGATCCTTTCATTAAATTCACCTATCACATCTCGACAACATTAAATCTGCTCAGGTGCATATGGAGGGAGGTATCCTGAAAAGAGTTCAGTCATTAAAATAAATTAAATTATATTTTAATCATTACCTGGCTTAACAAAGTTTTGAAGATTTTCTTTTTACTTTCTCTGTTTTTCTTCACTAAAATACAAAAAGAGTGCCTCAGAACCTAAAGCAAGTTTGATCATTTCCGCAGTTCTTCAATAACAAATAAGATTTTCATATTTTACAAGAACAAATATTTTTCTCTATAGAAAAGCTTTCTGTTATTTGCGCAATGTGCAATCTTCTTTCCTTTTAGCCTTCTCCTCCTCCGAGAAAACTTTGTTTAGTTGCTTTAATTTCTGATAATTTTTGCATATATGCTTAAAATGCTCTTATATATGAATAAGAAAACGGAAACACTGTTGGCTCATGTACGATACACTTTACCAAAAATATGCAGTCGACAGATTTCTTAACAAATTATGTAATATTTCAGAAAATGGGGCAAAATACAAACACTTTTCTTCATGGAATTTGGGGGTGGAGAGGAAAATAATTAACTATTAGACGTCATTGACGTTTTCCGTTTCTAACCTCGGCTTCCAGCACGACCCAAGTTGAACTAAAAACTTTTTTCCTGAATGGCCGTTCTGAGTTTTTTCAACCATCGATGTAAGTTTCTTTTGATAAGGCAAACAAGAATAAATCTTATCCATCAACTGTTGATAAAACAATCCAGGCAAGCAGACCTTTGCTCAAAACAGTATAGTAATGAGGCCTGATGAGTGATTATAAAAATTAAACCTCCAAGCGCTCTTCTACGTTAATTTGTGGAGCTTTACAAAACAATTGATTTAGTCAAAATGCACTACACCGGTTATTTTTTGAAATGAACCAAGTGTGTACACTGCTCGCATTACTTACCAGAAAAATACTTGAACGCGTTTTTATAATTTCTGCGTATGTAATTAAAGTGCTGAAATGTGTACACAACCTTTGTTATGCTACCAGAAACCAAGAGTATACCAGATTTGGGTTTTTAGTAAATCTTTACAGCACAATAATTATTGTACATCAGGTCAGAGCTAATAATCACTTTCCATGGAAATATAAATCACTGTACGATCAGCCTACCGAGCATTTAAGTATTAAAATCCAGCGGAAAAAAGATCTTATTTCCGCAGTAAGTAAAAGAGGTTCTACTTTGGCCAAACTTAACAGATAATGTGAATTTCGTTCAGAGATAAGAGAGACACAGGGTTTCCCTACTTGTGAGTGCATATGTTTATCAGACAAAATTGAATAAAAACGGATGATAATCATAAAAGTATTAAAGTCAGAAATCTACCCAACACATTGTAACTAAAAGGATTCGGGTAAAAAGAAAGAAAAGAATAGAGCTTAAAAATGACAGAAGGTAACTTTTACCCCAACTGTCATCCTAGGATGACTTACAAAGGGAAACAGCAAAAAGACATTTTAATCAGGCCTTTTCACCTGTATTTTCTAGAAGCAAACATCTAGGTACTATTTTCTAACAACACAAATTTGATACTGAGATACAAATAAAAACCATCTTAGACAACGCCACGTACAGCAGCCATTTCATTTAAATGGGAAAAATGACTTGAAGATGGCTGCCAGTTTTCTCCGGGTCCACCATATAGCTACCGAAATGTACGTTTACCCCATTGAAGTCGTTCAGTTAATATACACACAGAAAACATCCAAACGATCACGGAAGCCACGGCCATCATCAATGGAATCCAGATTAGTCCGCCTACGTGCCCGATTGTGTGGAAACTACATATTTTGCTGCAGCTCTCCTAGTCCCCACATAGTCAGCTGGAGGCCTTCTCGTGATTTAGCGCTGTGTCTAGTCAAAACACGTTTTCCCTCTACTGCTCCACCTCAGTGATTTTTGCAAGCGCAAAATCCGAAGGAACCGCTAGCCCTTGCACTGAGACTCGAGAAAAAATGGGAGAAACATGCATAGCCTCATCGACCATTCAACGATACTTATGTTATGGTAAACGTAAAATGCAGGTGTGGTTCAGAAAAACTTGGAATCTTATGTATAAAATAAAACATCGTTGTTTCAAACACCAAATTTAGGGTGCAATTTTTCAGGCCCATAATCAGAGGAAATATTCTGTAGTATTTTTTAACACCAACATTCCCTCCGCTTTTGGAGCTGCGATCTAAAAAACTTAATTGCCAAATGTATTAGCTTTATCGCTTTAGGATTAATCTACTATCAGCCGCAATTTGTTCTGGATTATTGGGTGTTACAATTTATAAAAGGCTCTAAGCAACAGTTTGATATTTTTAGTTAAGTGTTGCGACCGTTTTTCCCAAAAAGAAAGTTTTGTAATATATGAAGGCCCCATACGTTTGCATAAAAGTAGCCCAACAGTGACGTTTTCACTTACTTTATAAGTCAAAAATACGCACATAGTTAGTGCCAAGCGGATTTCCTTGGATTATAGTGATATAAAAATGCGCATACGTTTTATTTTCGATGTATTTCCTTCTTTTCTATTTAAGATATTTGCTTGTTTTAGCAGACGGGTTATTCAATTGAAATGCTGATCAAATTCTGAGCTTCTGGGCCTCCTATTCAGCACTACTTAAGTCAACGGAAGGCATAGGTTCATGCAATACGGGAATGATGAAAATGGGGTTTTATGAGTGGGTTAAATGAAACTGACAGAAAGCTGTTTTCCAGAAGAAAAGATTCAAAAATAACATTGCTTAATTATGCTAATAAAACATCAAAACGTAGGCAGTAAAATTAAAAAACTTAAAGTTACGAGATGGAAATTTGCAGTAAAAATGAAAACCGAAGGTTTCGGGTAGAAAATTATGGCAAACTAAAGCCCAGATTTTGATGGGTAATCACATTGTAGGGAAAATTGGAAAACCATATCTTCAAATTCGACTCTGGCGATGGGCAAGACAGAGGATATCAATTGCAGTTGGCAACCTTCATTACCCAATTTATAAGCCTTACCCAGTGCTTAAAGCCTAACACTTACCCGTTAAATTTAAGCTTTACCCCTAAACCTCCAGTTTACCCATAGCTTCTAACCCTACACATCAGCCCAACCTCTAACCCTATCATTAACCCTAGTGTTAATGTTGACATTTGAGGGAGTGGTGGCGGAAAAAGAGCGATAGACAAGGGGTGAACTTACGAATACCCAAATTTCCTAAGTACTCTATTGAAATAAAAACTAGGTATGACCGCAAATCGATCGTCACCATAGTGTCAATGTCATGCACACGTATTCCCTCAGTGTATTCCGCCCGACTGCAGTCGTTCTTTACCCAACTCATCAAAAAAATATAAACGTATTACATTCTTCCCGAATAATATCAGTGAAGACTCGCGATAATAGCCTTTTTGTTAGAAATGTGACTACCAGCTGCTCAAAGGTGGATAGAAGTGCAATGGAGGGATATATGTGCGAATAGAGAATACCTGAGATATTCTAGTCGGTAGTTAATATAAGAAGTTCGTGGTCTGACTGCTGCCTTCAATGGAATGTTCTAACAGTCAGTTTAACACAATCTCGGTAACTTCAAAGCCAGATTTTCATTGCTCGTGGTTGTTGTTCTTTGAATGCAAGGGTGTTGTTCCGACAAAAAAAAAGATGAGTGGCTTTTCAAACTAAACGTTCTTTAGGCTAAAAGATTCAAATTTGAAGTCTTTATTATGGTTATTTCACCTACCACCGGAGCTAAAAGACCTCAAATGAGTGACGTACTCAGTTCAAAATTCAGCTTAACGTTCGCCCAAACTACTGCAAAGTAGGACATTACCTGTTTCCAGCATGGTATGTCAATTTTAAAAAACGCATTTTATAGGCAAATTAAACGACTACCAGCGTCATAATTTTAATACGCAGGTTTTAATAATTCAAGTGAGCACTGGTTGAACCAATGTTTTTTTCTTTCTTTCGTGGATCTGAACTTCACAGAAGCTACCAATTTTTTTACAAATGAGAAGCTCTTCAGAACATATTATAAAGCGCTATAGTAAAGTATATATTGAACCTGCTTTATCTATCACCAGAGCTAGAAGTCGCACACACATTTACGGAGAATGGGAAAAGTACGTGTCCTGAAAACAGCGCTGTAACCGCCTTTTCTAGGAGAGTACACAGAAATTGTATATTAAAATCTGTTTTTTTCTGTTAAAACTAAAGCTTTCTTTTGTCAACAGAACCAAATAAATGTGCATTTATTAACCTAGGAACGGAAAGTAAGAGCATTGTTTATCACGCAGAAACTGTGTCATAGGTAGGCAGAATTTCATAAATGGGCTTAGGCTTGTTATTTACATTCTTCTAAGTGGTATACTAATGACCTTGGCAGTAAACGTTTCACCAACAGAAATTAAAAACATGGGCGTGTTTTTTGGAGGATTTTACGCATTAATCAACAAGACCCTCTTTGTGTTGCCTTCTTTTGTTGAATTTCCAAGTTTTGAAAATCCACCTAATTCATGTCTGTGCTGACATACCTCATTTCCTTATGAGGCAAGTTAGATTATAAGCCCATTTGACCTTCTCATTCAGCACTAATTTAAATGGGTATTGGAGCCGAATTTCGGCAAATGAAATTTATTTGGTAGAGGACACCAAACTGTTAGAAAATTTACCTTCGGGAAGAAAAATTGAAAAAAAACTTTATACACTGTGTGACCTAAATAGTGCAAAATTCCAGAGTTCGATTTTTAATAGAAAATACCAGCAACCTCAATATTCGCCCAACTCCTGTTTGTTTGCCTTCCATATATCAGCTCGCACTTGCAGTGTTCTTTAGTAAAAGACTTTTCCAGTCTCAAATCCACTAGAAAAACTGAAACAACAAGACCAAATGTACGCTTAACTACCCACTCAAATTTTGACTACACATTGCATGAATTAGGTCACCTACAGTACCTTAAGCTTCTTTAACTATTCCCATGAAAGGTAGAAACGTAGCCAGTGAAATGGATAAAGTGGAAAATTGCAAACAGCAAACGGGTGGAAAAACGAAATCCGAGGGAATTGGTGAGACATTGCAGGCGAAGGGAACTCCAGCCTGTGATGACGCATTGCATTGAAAGATTAAGAATATATCCCTCAATCCGATGCTTATGATGGCCACCACAGAGGATAAAATAGCGTTTGACCTCGATAATTGTTTTGCTAAATCTAAAACCTGACCCTTACCTTTATTCCTTAATCGTAGCTGAAATTCCTATCCAGAGCTCCTAAGCATAACCTCTAAACTTAAAACACAGTTGAACTTTTTTTCCATAAACCTAACCCAAAATCCAATCCAAGGCCTAACCTCTAACTCGAACCCTAAAAGAAGACGTAAACCTGCTTGTAAGTGCAGACACTGAGTAGTGAGTATACAATTTATGTTTTGCCAATCCTTTCACATTATCGAACCGTCTTTTCGTACATATGTTTATCGTCTGTGTGCTTACCAAAGACGGCACGAAGTGAACCAACCCAAGCGATTTAAGCAAGACAGGCTCAAAGTGGCTAGCTCAACAGAACTTTAGTAGAACTATTCGAACGGTCTACAGTGGGAAGTCGGATATGTTTTGCACAGTTAACCAAGTCCAACCAACTGGATGGAAACTATTGGAATGGGTTACAGTGGGCTGTCAGATATATTCGACATAAGTGTTTCGTAGAATTATAGACAAAATGGGACCACATATTCCATCAATCCTCTAACCTTAACGCCAGTAACCTCGACTCACCCTGCTCCACTAGCGACGTTTGTCCTCAAAATTGCCAACCAAGGATCTGACTGGAGCTCATTTTTCCTAACTTATGCAAGTGCTCTTTTTTATAATCATGGCCACCCGATTATCGGGGCAGATAAGGGCCTTTTGAAGTGATTTAAGTACGAAGGGATTATAATTGAGATATAACGGATGATGCGAGCTGACTTATCTCTTCAACACAATGTCTTAACAGTCAGTTTTACACCATCTCGACCACATCGAAACCCGATTTTTGCGCATCTTGATTGTTGTTACTTTAAATAATATGAGCATTAAATCCCAGACAAAAGTCATTTAGAGTTTTAACGCCAAAGCATATATTCCTATGAGAAGTACTCATCCCACTGAAATCAGCTCAGCCATGATGTATGTGTATTGAACTGTCGATTATAAACTAAGACGACCTCAATTTATATTTGGAAGGTGGCAACTTAATTAGTTTTATTTACTGGTAACTGAATGAACTTTGCCTCTATTTCGAGAAAAATATGTGCCCTCTTGGTAAAGCCTGTTTTATATCTGGGTCAGATTCATAAATGTAATGTAAATCTTTTTCGATGAAAATGAGTATTTCATTAGCGTATTCTTATTTAACATGTCCTCGAAGGAGATTTTTAAAGTCATAAGGCATACAACTTTCCACAGAATTGAACCGCGCATCAGCTGAACTTGCACAGCGCCCTAGAATTTTCAGCCATGAGCGTCGTCAACGGATATGGTAATTTGCACCGAAGGTTCAGGCACCAAAGAATTTGCCATACTGTCTGTCACTCTGATGGCAATCGTAAGCGCCTTACATAATGGGGTTCTGTGGAGCCTAGTCACAACATAGTTTTGTGTTTAGCCACGAGTGCCTTCATTCGCGTCCTTAACGGCTTGAAATCCTCTCCGGTCTCCCCTGTCCACATGACTACATGGGTGCAAAACTGTCTTGAGATTGCACCATTAATGACACCACGTAACGGTTTTGACATTCGATGTTAAATGTTCGGTCAGTACGAGAGCTTTAGCATTTACCTGGTCTATGCCAGATTAGCCACACCTGTCAAGGCTTGACCTCAACCACATAGATATTCCAATAAACCCAGGACTGAGCAGAAAACGTTTTTGGATTTTCGAAAGATTCCTGTAGTTCTGCACGATTTTTGCTGCGGCTTTGGTCAGCAGCGTGTTGCACCCTACGTCATTTAGGAGTAATACCGCTTAGAATCTGTACCCAGACGACCTGCACCATTCATCTCGAATAAGGCTAGCGACTAGAACAGAAGATATCTGGTTTTGAAAACAGTCTCCACACTAATTATTCTTACTGCCCCACATGTTTCTAATCATAGTTTCGCATGCAGATGTGATTTAGGTATGTCTAGATAGGGAGAAAAACTTGTCGGTGTGGTTGGTTGTATACCCTGCTTTGGTGCAGGTAGTGACTTCTCCTCGCGGTGCATGGCTGGCACCAAAGTCTCATCGTTTACTACCCGAATCTAGACTCTGTCTAGTGGATACGCCTCAGTAACATCCTTAACCAACCCGGCTAAACCGCATGAGGTTATGCAGTGTTGCGTTTCCCCACACCCGGTAATTTGCTGCCCTCCTCATTCATCCCCTATTTTACTCCAAATACTCCTATGGAGATGGTGACTGGCAATTCCGTAGGTGTTCCAGGATAGCTCGTTTCCACCTTCCCCTAAATATACACTCCCACTACTGGAGAGCGTACTCCCGATGTCCCGTCACTTACTACCGCCATCACCACCACCAGCACTGTAGCACTGATCCCGACCTATCTTCATTTCGATCGAAACTTCACACCACACATCCGCCTGGTGGATTATTTGAGAAGTCATCATTTAGGGACCGGCAAACTAGTGACAGGAGCACCAACACACACCCGTCGCCATCTCTTCAACTGCCCCACTGTCGACGCATATTCAGTCCTCACATGCTCATAAGCAGCCAAATGTGTATCCCTGAAAACCTTCTGTCAATTAACGCCGGTCAAAACACATCACCACACCTCGTCTCACCAGCACATAGAACAAACAAGAACCCCTCCTACATCACCCACCGCAGAATCAGTAGTAGGAAACGGGTTCTATCGCTCCATCTCCATGCCGTCTGTATGACACGCGTGTGACCTCCAAGCCACCTCTCCTCTTCTGTGTGAAACCTTAGTGTGCTGTACTGGGAGACCAGGTTGTGAGTGAAACGCCCAGATGGGTTGCTTAGTTCTTTCAGCCATTTGGTTCAATTTCCGCAGAAGTTGGTAGACCGGCTCCGAGAGCCAACTATTGGCTGAATGAAGCGAGAGAAAGCGCATAGTCCTCTCTACAAGCAACCTGACAAGCTGCGCAAACAGCCCTGACTTGGGAGGTTTCAAGCCTCCCATTCCACAGAGACTTATCAGTCAGTTAAGTGTGTGTTTTTGTGCAGAGGTTGATAGGTGGACTGAGAGTCAGGCCGCAATGGCACCTTCTTATTGTGTCCTGCTTGGCATTCTCATACATGTGATATCCAAGCCACCCGTCCTCTTCTGCGTGAAAAACAAAATTTGTTTCGGTTTAGGGGGCCAGTTATTATGTGGTATGCGCCGAATGACTCGCTTGACTAAGTCACTGTGCTTGATCTGCGCATCAGTTGGTAGACTGGCTCAGCAAATCGATTGGTGACTGAAAGATAGATAAGTAGATAGATAGATAGATAAATAGAGAGATAGAGAGAGGGGGGAAGAGCCAACAATATCTACAGCACTCAGCACATATTCCTGACTACGCTCAATCTGATGCGGTTAAATATACCACGATGAGTGTAAAGCCTGGGCTTGGAATTCAGCAAACTAACGGAGCGTCAGACTGCAATGACACGTTCTCCATGTGGCCTCTGTGGCGCTTCCACTCGTTTGTGATCGAGGCTGCCCCTTTGTTATTATTCTGCCAGTATAAACCATCGTGCGCGGACATCGTGGCACGCGTAGTCAGACTATTAAGCTCCAGTCTTCCTGTCCCTGTTTTTAAACCGAGCCCAGGTGAGTGGGATACGAGTGAGTGTAGTAGATTTGACACATGCATACTATCACTTCAAACGCACAAGTCACCCTCCCGGCACCCCGGTGAACCTCGTAGTAATTCGACAGTCAAACTATCAGTATCCCGATATTACGACAAAGTGGCTGTGTTATTTTCGTTTCGTGCTCAGTAAGCTTATGTCTCTTCTAATTTTTTCTGTTCAGACGCAGTTTACCTTGACGCTGCTGATTTCCTTAAAACTTCGCTATCCAACCTGTACATTACCCGCTGCGCCCATACGAATCCAAGGAAGTCATGTGGCTAATTTTCAGTTTACCTACTGGCTTCATGCTCCACAGCAAAACTATGTCCGGATTCCTGCTGAGTTTTTTGCCGTCGAAAGCTAGGTGGTCTCTCCCTGTCCCTCACCCCGAGGGATTCCATTCGCATACCTACTTGCCTATGAACTTTTCTTTTACAGGAGTATTACCAAAGGCAGTAGCTAATATCTCGCACCTTTTGGTTGGGGCTGCGCTGTTGCTTTGGAGCCTGACAGGTTTCCCTACATCATGCCAGACACTGCACCCCAACGGATGACGTAAGAAGAAAAATAAGGTGAAGCCAATTCAGCGAATTCCTTCTTTGGCACACTAAAATGGGCAGTACTGCGTCCTGAATCAATCGCGCGATAAGTTAAAAGTAGTTACCACTTGATGGCACTAATCGGCATTCTTCGACCTGTGGATTCCTTAAATAGCATCTTGCCGGTTAGGGGCAAGAACTGAGACCCCGTTTTACCGACGGTTTTATGTGCGTGTAAAGATCAGCACGTGGCACCCCAGTGCGTAGGATTTCCATCAGGCCAGCTTACCCGTCCACGTCCAATCCCTCGCCAATACGGTGCTGCTGGACAGAGGGGAGAAAGATTGAGGTAGATTGGCGCACGCCTGCTCCGTCTGCACCAGCCATCAAAATACCAGGGCTGCCTTAGTTAAGAAACTTCTGAATGACACGTTCCCGTTGGATTTTAATGAAGAAGCTCAACATCTATGACCAAATTAAATGACCAAATTAAATCTGTGATCAACGTCTGTGTGACAATTAAGCGACGAAATTAGATGCACAGGTTTTCTTATTAGAAGCCGGGCTTTAGGCTGCAAACAATAGGTGAAAACCGTGGGTCCAAGTTAAAACCAATTATGAGACTTTGAGTTTTGATTCTCAGATTCAATTCATGAGTTGCTTAGCGCTGACTTCATGGGGGTTCTCATCACTACCGACAAGCACTGATCCCCAAACATTTTCTTTCATTGGCAGTAGTGCTGGTAATGCTAACAGAATGAACTTCAAAGTAAAATAGTACACATTCTAAGTGACTCGTAAATTTTCAACTTAGGATGGTAGACCGAAGGTCTGGGAAAGTTTGTTTGCAAAAAAGTGAAAAGATTGCTTAACAAAAGATGGTGAAAAATAGAACCACATTATAAATTATACCCCGAAGCACGTACGTTTCTGCGCTATTAGGGCTATTAAAAATTCAAAGATGAAGGAAAATTTTAAACTATTCCACTAGTAGTTGGAGGACGTTTAACGAACAGAGTAATGGACAACCTCGTTTCGTTGAGCCCTTGTAGGCCGTCACCTAAATAACACTGATGTAAGCAGAGAAGGAGTACCTTCACAGAAAAGAAAGTTTGGGATGATATTTTGTGGGTATACTCTGGCTAACGACGACTAATAAATCAGAAAATGTTATTTCAGTCTGCCTTGTAATCCTTGGTAATCCTTCTTGGATTCTACTTATAACTAGTTTCTTTCAACGTAACATTACGCAGTTTTTATTGGGTAACTAAAATACAGTTAATGCTAAATGATGCCCTGCATACTGAAATGTAATTTACGTTATGCCAACGATATTGAAGATCTCAGAATCACCAACAAAAGAGAGTGTCCTCATGCATCAGTAGCTGTCAGATATGCCCATGCGTCAGAAACTCACCGGCCTTATAACTTAACTTGTAGAATTGTTGAACCTGTGAGTTAAACATTTTAGAAAAATCTTATAACTAAAATCTATAAATTCAACTTAGTGGAGTGCTTATACTAACCCAACTTTGTCCATTTAGTTCCCAGATTTGCACGACCTATTAAGGTAAAAGGTTTTATCCGATTTCGTTTGTTACCAGCGACGAGCATTCCAATACAGCATGAAAATGGACAGGACAATAAACTCTCTTTCTTGGGCATGCATATGCATAGAAAGGAGAGTGAGTAAGTCGGACTATCCGTTTCCCATATAAAAACATTATAGAAAAAGCTAGGCCTCAAGGGGTTTGTTATGACACAAGAAACACCAAACTATATCTAAGTGCTCTGCGAAACAGTAGGGCAAGTTTTTTCAAGTAGCCCTGGTTAGACCAGGTCATCGAGCGCATTTCCTTCAGAAGTTTAATAATCCCTATAGCAAAATCGGTAGAGTATTTAGTTACAGAAGACTCTGTTATAATAGCATTTATCTAAGGGGCAGTCTTTGGAAGATGCGGAAATACAAGTTAGTTTGTATCAATACAATAGGATTGCAATGCACGTTAACACTTCCTCTTTGGCAATTAAGAAGTCCACACTACTGAAATCGATTAAGGGTGGTTAGTTTGGCCTTTATGAAGTCAAATG
This sequence comes from Schistocephalus solidus, assembly GCA_017591395.1. Lineage (NCBI taxonomy): Eukaryota > Metazoa > Platyhelminthes > Cestoda > Diphyllobothriidea > Diphyllobothriidae > Schistocephalus > Schistocephalus solidus. Next base: position 33,563 of record WEDG01011583.1, read on the forward strand.
TCCTTGTGTATGCAAAGGCTGTCGCTAGCCACCTCCAGTGAACATTGGTCTAACTAAAGTTTGAATTCAAAAATAAATATCCTACACGAATGTGTTCGTGAAGGACTGACGCCGAAGAGCCAAAGTTACAAAACTGCAGTGAATACTGAGTTGGGCAGAAATATTGTGCAACGTTTTCGCAAGCAAATGACTGGGACGTTGATAAAGGACTGCCATCTACACCTGAGTAAGTACATTGAAAAAAAAAGAACAGAGTGCACAACACTGTTTGGCGAAGTTTTTGCTGATTCCTTCGACCAAACAATATCATCTCTGGCAAAAGTGAGGCGGAAACAACAGCGCAGAAATCTAGCCCAGAAAGTAGGAAAATTGAAACCCTAATCTAAAGCAAACGAACATGTGGCGCACAATCTATCGTACAGGCGGTAAAGTGAACAAGAACTGAGAGTGCTGAGTCATGAAGCCAACTTTAATACGGCGGATGCTAAACCAGCGGAAGTTATTGCTGCTCTTGATGCCGTGTTATTAAGAAATAACGCAACCGACGAGGCGAAGCACACGGTGCGCCAGATGGTCACCCTCTTCTGATGACGATTAGGCCCACATACAACATTTCACCCACGGAAATAAAAGCAATGAGGGAATTAAAAATGGACAGAGACTTAAAAGCGCTACCAGACGACAAAGAAAGAGCAACCGTCGTAAAAAACCGTGTCGATTACAACGAGAAGGCACATGTCCTCCTCGATGACCAACAGTCCCACAAATCCATGCCTTCCTCACAGGCTAAATCGATGATCAGTCAGCTAACCAGACTCCTGCTGCGATTCAGGCGCAACGACGTGATTTCGCTAGAAGAATGGTGACAGATGAAACCAACTGATACGACACTGGCCCGGTTTTATGGAGTACCCAAAATCCACAAGCCCAACGTTCCTCTTCGGCCAATCCTCGCCTTGAAAGGCAGCTCTGCCTACAATCTATCCGAAGGGATGGCCAAAGCATGGTATCATTCGACGTGGTTTCATTATTTACCTCTACTTCACCGGACATGGCACGCAATGTTCTACGTAAATGGCTTGAGGAGAACTAAGACAGAACGAGGGGTCCCTGAAAATTGGCCAATTAAACCAACTATTTGCCTTTTGCTAACTAACCTTTATAACCTTCAATGGTAGAGCATACAAGCAGATCAAAGTCACAACGATGGGCTCCCCAGTATCCAGTCTTATTACAGAACGGGTCTTGCAAGAGCTGGAAAAAATCGCCTACAGTCAATATGAGCCTGCATTTTGGCCCCGATATGTCAACAACACGTTCGTTATCATCGATCGGAGCAGGCTAGCAGACTGTCAGGATTTGCTGAACGGCATCTTACCCGACATTCAGTTCACAAGGAAAGAAGATAATGCTGAACACTTCCCTTTCTTTCATGTCCTCGTCACACGCAGAGCCGATGGAGTACTTTGCCCATGACATATAGAAAGGTGACGAACACAACCCAGGTTCTTAGCTATCACAGCAATCACCCAATGCCGCATAAATGCGGCTGTGTAAAAGCACTCTTCCATAGAGTAAAGAACCATTGCGGTGAAGCTGAGGGACGAACTCGAGAACAAGGCCACCTTCGAGACCAACTGGCAAGAAGTGGATACCCGGCGAGCTTCGTCAGTCGCTGCCTCCGGACGCGTCCACGTAGAACAAACAGAGGAGAGCCTCCAACACTCTGGCACCCTCTACCATACATAAAGAATGTGTCAGAAGGAACGGGACGTATTGCTGCAGTGTTCGGCATCGGCATCGTCCGTCGTCCGACAGCTACCATGCGTATCCAAATGATGCAAATGAAGGACCGCCTGTACGTAGGTGAGCAATCCAGGGTCATTTATCAAATACCTTGTCGTGACTGTTCTCACCATTATACATGGCAGACGGAACGACAACATAGCTCGCGAATAATGGAGCACAAATGGGCAGTGCGGAGAGGCGACCTACTATCTCAGGTCGCTACCCACACGCTGGGGGAAGGCCACGTATTTAACTTCGCGAGTACGCGGGTAATGGTGCGAGCCAGCAATAAGACGTGGGGCGATCGCTGCTGGGAGCCTGGGTGTCGGACAGCAACTCTATCGACAGGCCTGCTGACATACCCCCCCCCCCCCCCCCCTGTTATCACGTGCTTCGTTCGCGCGGCCGATAGGCGCGGCCCAGTTCCCAGCCAAGGACGCACAGCGCCTCGCCACGTGAGACGGCAGGGACTCAGCCGTATCACGAGCACAACCTCCCACTTCCTCTTGGTTGGACTACAAAAATCGATCATTTGTTGTTGCTTCCTCACGGTTTCTGACGGTGGCCTCCTGTGCGAAACTGAAAGCTCACGTACTGTCCAAGTGATCACGCGTTCTTCATTTTTGCAACAAGAACCTGGGGCTCGCATACTCGCTTCCATAAAATCTCCTACCTTCTAACGCGTATGACCAGCTAGTTAGCGAAAACGCCACTGACGTAAAAACAATCCTCTGCGTTCTCAGTTATGCTCAAAAGGTTAGGATACTGCTCTACTTTAAGATAGCCCTCATCCGGAGCGGGAATTTCATTTCTTCCAATAAATGGATAGCTGGCTTTGTCTATGTGATCTTTAGTATTTTATTTCACATATGCACTCGTTTTGAAGTTAGCACAATTTATCGTTTCTCTATTCTATTTTAAATCATGTTTTATTTATCAGAATTTGCGATTAGACTAAAGACTCGCTGTTTTCAGCTTGATTTTTAAATAATTTCAAGTTTCCCTATATCCTTAGCCAATTATTTTTACCATAAAATGAGAGGAAGCAGCTAAAAAGCAATTTTAAATGTTAATGATGTTGGAAATTCGGTAGTACATACATTATGTAAATACAGTTCGGGCCCTAGATGATGCGAATTCACGAACATCGCACGAAAATCTTTGTAATACACAAAATGCCCACCTTGCATCCCCGCAAGTTATACTGAGTTGAAGAAACGACCGATCTTTAAAAAAAGTCATAGTTTAATCTTTATCACTTATAAGCTACGACATTATTTATTTTATCGAAATCTATCGAATAAAAATGACTTTTCGACTGGTCAATCGAAGCATTTTTTCCGAGAATTAATTAGAACAAGACAAAGACACAATATAACCGACAACAGAGGAATAAAATATGATACAATTATAAAAAATTAAAAATAATAAAAATAAAACGCACAAGTATTTTGTAGATTGTTCGCTGGCGTGCAAATCTGCTGTAAGTTTGAAGGAAATAGGCACTACGAAGTATTCAATGGTGGTTTGGTCTATAAAACCTGTAAGCACAAACTCCAACCACAGAGATGGCTCAAGAATCTGGAAAAATCCGGCAAAGGTTTTAATGTTGCGCGTAAAGTATGATATTTGCAGGTGTATATAAACTTTACTTTTTTGTCCATTCTAATGTTCTACATCATTATTACTATCTGCCGGTTTACTTTGACCGGAGACATATTTCGCCTACCCTGTCATCACATGATGCGTCTATGCTATACATCAAGCGACCAGGCTGATAGCCTGAACTTTCACTAAAACGTTTGGCCTTTCTACAGATTTGTAATTTCAAAATGCGCGAAATGTTTGCACAAACACGTTTTTTCATTCGCATCCCGCGTCGTTCTTCACGCAAGAAGGATGTGGAATCTACCTGAAGCGTCGGATGAAAACATGAATTTGTTCGGTGCACTACTTGCGAAAATCGGTCAAAAAAGCTCATAAGGTCTGCTGATTTAAGCGCTGGGTTGGTGCTTGCTAGAAAAACTCCACTTCTTAGCAACATTTCCCTATGTATATTCAGAGCAGAGGAGGTCAAATATATGTGACAGTTGGGAAGTCCACATTGCCATTTGCTTGGTTTGAAACCAAGTTTTGCATACCTTCTAGTAGTCGGTTTTCCCACACAAGGTAAATGAGAGCTGTGTCCGTTTTCAATCGCACCTTTTTCCATGCATTTTGTAAAGAGTTCCCGCAAAAATGCTAGAAGGACTCTCACAAATTATATAATTTCAGGTAAATATTAGGTGAAGTGTCTGATGTTATGTTACCAAAATTCAAAATTTTGTATCGATTAGAGGGCATTCCTTATGTGCAATTATTGTTCAACAGAAATCTGAAATATTTGAGCCACGGCGGGATGCTAAATTATGAATGCACTTGATGCTGAAATCATTCATGCCCGAAATATCTTAGGTATTATGCCATTTTGACTGGTTTTGCATGTTCATATAAATGCGAACACGTGTACTTGTTTGATATTCAGTTGCGTCTTCTTAAATTGTTAACTCAGGGATACACCAACTTTTGGTTAAAAGTTGCGTCATTATCGGATTTTTAAAGCCACAACTTGTTCATTCAAACTATAAACTGTGGCCCGTTCCCCCTTACAAACGATTCTGAGTTCTATGTGATGTTTACATAAAAGTGAAAAGGAATGAATAATTTTCCGAAAATAGAAGGAACACTATTTACAGCATGGGAGCCGTAACCGGAAGTGCAACAGCAGATTGGTTTCCAAAGTAATCAAGAACCGGAATATTTCAAAACTGAAAACAAATTTTTATGTTAACACTTGGCTGAAGGCGTTATGTTTGACCAGATGAGTACAAGAATTGATATGGTTATGCACACTTACTAAAAAATAGGATTGAATTTATAAGAATATTGAAACCCAGTGGAAGTATGCATACTAACAATATGAGATGGGCACTCACGGATAGCGTTAGGGGACACGCGAGTCCAGTTCTGCCCCAAGGCTCAATCTAGAGTCCTGCCAGCCGCTGTGCAGTGGCTAGTATCACAGGCAGAACAAGGACAAGGGAAACTGGAATGACCATTTTTGGCTTATAAACCGTCATTAGCCAGTAATACCGCGATTTCAGGTGTATTATCGTAGTTGGTACGCACGCTACTAACCGATCTCAACCACAGGACAACGAGCCCGCTGCTCAAGGTCTAAGACATTGAACTTCTAAACAATAGCTCGCGGGTTCGCGACTCATGGGCTGGGTATGGATGGCTGGTAACGGCGCATAAGCTAAAATATGACAATTTCAGTCTACCTTGACTTTATTGGTAAGGCATATTAATTTAGTAATTCGTTTGAGCCGTAGGATTTTCTACGACGGCCGAAAGGAATCGCATTAAAAATCGGCATGCTTATTTGACTGAAATATCTCATGATAATGCCGCACGCCAATCCATATTACTATTATTTTTGAGGAAAAGGTTCTAACCCAAAAATAGTTTACATTTAATCTTATTCAGGTAACGCATGCTTCAGTATATAAATTAAAGGGAAACTTACCTCTTAAGCATAATTTTGGCATGCTCAGTTTTTCCCGCCTGTTTGTACAACAAACGCTGAGAGCCACTGGAAAATCACATCAAAGTCATGCTTTTTTGTGCACCTGTGTGAGTTTAAATAATAAAGTCACTCACGTTATCCCGCCACTGTCGAAAAACAAGTCAAAAAGTGGGTTTGAGTGCACACCTTCGTATAGGTAGCAGAATTCGATGTCTGTTAAGCTTATGTACTAGTTATACTGAGTCGCTTCAGCGTTTTTTCACTCTTCCAAACAGAACTCTTAAGAACTGCTTGCATTTATAGCTGCGCATTGAGTTTGTTTGGTCAACTTGATGTGCCCGGTTACAGTCCTCTAGTAGGCCTGCACGTGAGGGCAATTACCACAGACGTGGATGTGTTATTTACAATGATTGAAGGCAGTATTTTACAGATTTTAAGGAAAGACCAATTTTAGACCACCAATATGGCTTACTACTAAGTGGAGGTGTCCCTGAGGGTAGCAGGCAGACGAAACAAGAGTCTAAACTCCTGGAGTTTAGACATTCAGTTCGGCATCAAAAAGGACGATGTTTAGTAGGGGACCTGCAACATGGTGGGCGCTAAAGGACAACTTGCATTTGAATAGAGTAAGTAAGCATGAACTTGCACAGCATCTGCCGCACTCTCGTCTCCCCCATACGTTTGAACGGCCAAGCCAAAAGAAGCGCTTGCTGAATATAAACGGGTTTGCGAAAAATGGATCACTGGATCACTCGAAGACGCCAAACAGGAGAGGACTATAGACGGTTTTCCATGCGCTGGTGTATATAAGAAGTGCAACCGAGGCGATGGAATGCATTGCCACAGAGATTGGTGCAAGTATTGCCCGCCGTTCCGCAATTACCGTGTTAAAATATCACGTGGATGGAGAATAAACTAAACGCACGTGGGCAAGCTAGTGTGGTTTCTTAAATTTCATGCTATAACTGACCATGTCAGTGCATAGGACAGACGACAGAAAAACTAGCATTACGAATACTCGGTCGATGTGGAGTGAGAATAAAATAACAGGCTGTAATTGGTTACTTTCACTTACTTCCTTGCGATAATGTACTTCTTTGATGGTCCGGAACACAAGAAGAACACAATGGTCATTCCAGTGATCGGATACTCTTCTTCACATATTGAAATTCTTCAGAGAACGCAACCAAAGGTTGCATTTACCTCGTATTCATAAAGTATATTTTACGGACTCTTAGATTATTTTGGCAACAGAGCACTTTGAAACGCATCAAAAAGAAGGGACTTATAATGCTTACTTTTAAAAGTTTGCCCCTCTTTTGCTTTTTGACAACAATGTTTTAATTTCATTATTTCGGGCTAGAAATGGGAGTAGATACCCTGACAATGTAGGTGATTTTGCGCTAAATCCAGGGAAAACTAAATATATCCATGGACTTCATCTTACTTCAAAGCAAAAAACTGACGTTAAACCTACCCAAACCATAAGCTTAAACTTTACCCTTACCTCGGCGCTAACCCTAATTTCCCAGGAAATTAGCACAAAACCTTTGGAATTGGGGCTGGTTTATACTCCTGTGTCTTGTCTAATGATATAATACTGGTTATTTTCTTGTAGTTGTGGCACACCACTTTTTACATATTTCCGTGGTTTTAAAGGCCTGCAGTGATTCTTCTAATGGATACCCACTGGGGAAACATACCTTAAGTCAGCCTTAGTCAATCGTGTGGAAGCAGTGCCAAAATAAATTCCAACTAACGTTAGTGTGGGAAAAGCAGCCAGTTGGTTTAAACACCTGTGTTTCTCCCAATACCCCCCCAACTTCTGACTTAAACCCACAAAAGTCTGAAACTGGGCGAAACTTGAACCAGAGCCTCTTCTCCCTTCAAATATACGTTTCACATTTTTCCTTGTCTAGCAGCTGGTGAGTTTGGGTTTTTTTAATATAAAAGTGAAACATTTAAGCGAAAAAGTGCAACCAAACAGCTTGCATACCGCCTGGATCATGTGTGGTAGAAACAGGTGCTAAGGAAATATTTAAAGCAGCTTTGTTGAAGCCTTCGCGTAAAATGCGACTGTGTACAGTCTGCTGTGTCTTTTGGTCCAGATATTTCTCGATTCGTTTATAAAAGGGTTGTAAAGGACAAAAGAGCTCATCTGTTCTGTGTCGCATCGGCTGGCTGTCATGCATTGGTGCGTTGATGCGTCGATGGGAAAATGCAACATCTTCTAATATTACCAAATCTGCTGGCATTTTTCCAAGAAGACCAAGTAAGGCTTCGCTGTTCTTCAGAGTAATGCAAAACGTGTAGACTTTTTACTGCAACCACATTTTACGTATGTGGAGGAGACTGTTCTTTAATATGGTTTCAGAAAGTACCCATTAAAACTCTATTTATAATAGTATTCCGTTTATAAATCCAATAATTTCTCCCGTTAATTTTGTAAAGTAAAAACAAAACGATTAAAATAATCGATTGCATAATAGTAAGTTGCCGTATGAACAACATACTTCCTGGCCGTCTTCCACATACACTCACTTATGAGTGCTGAGGAGCCTTTAAGGAAATAACAGTATTTTTGAAAGTTGTTGTGGGTGCCAAACTTTTTGAGGATCATAGTGGTTATTATGTGTCAATCATAGGGATGTAAACAGGCTAAAAACAATCATTCAAAAACACAAACTGACCTAGCGTACATTTAGTTTCCATTACACATCAAAACCTTACATACTATGTGTCAGAGTTTACATTTTGGAGTTCGAAACTGTGCCCTTTTTTTGCAGAAAGCCATGGTGTTGAAGACTATGGATGGTTTTACTTTGCTTGAAAATGGAAGTGCCCACTCTATGGCTCGAAGCCCAGAACTGTTTGTATGTAATCTCATTTTACGTATTTAACACATTTGACTAATACTGTAGCAGCTAGGTCTGCATACGATAAGAGACTTCTTTCTGACTTGCGCTATTTCTCTACACTTGAGCTTTGGACTTTGGTCAACTGCTCATTCAGATGTCTGGTACAAATCTAAGCAATTAAATACTCTACGACCCTACTGCCAAACACAATTGATAGGTAGACTTGTAGAAAGGGACTTGTGGCAATTAGGGTAGGGCTGTTTAGTGGACGTGAAGGAGACGTAACGCGTCGACACTGAAAATAGACTTATATGACCACCGTCCTCGTTCAAGTGAACTAGTTTTTTTAGCACTTTATTAGATCTCATAACAGCATACCCATCCACGCCAAACTAACCCTTGCACTAAACTCATCCCAAACTTATACGTTGTGTTCTTGGGGGTTAGCATTCGTTCGCGGGTTATAAAGGTTTCCTAATAGTCCACTGCCCAAGTCTTTCCAAGCTATTTTAGCATTCCAGTTTAGCTGTCCAATGTGCAGGATGCGTTTAGAAAAAAATAGCCCGGAATAGGACACATGCGTCACTTGCTACACAGCGTCCTGGATGAAATATAGTCTCCACAAGGCTAAGGCATTTATCTGATACATTTATTGAGCGCTGCTGTCAGCAGGGTAGAACCCCCACTTCTCTTGCTCCACTAACAGTAAATTAACTTCGTATGCCAACCAACTGTTTATTTAACTTCCCAATTGCTACTTACTTCCCTGCGTCAAACTTTGTGCATTGAGGACTATCACAGTGTGCGACTAATGACTTTTAAATTTGTCCGTAAAGCCCGTTTTCCGCCGGAAATGTGACTTTCCGATGACAAGAATTTAACGCAGTCCTTTAAGTAGGTTCCAGCCTGGCGGTCGAACAAAGAAGTCTTTGCATTTCAACTGGCCACGACTATAACAGTACACTGGACATGGGTTGCTTACAGGACTCTCCTTACATGACACGAAACAGGTAGCTTTGGTTGAACTTCTAGGCAACTGAGGATAAGTGGTACGTTGATGGTCAAAATTAAGATAAATTTGAAGGTTAAGTTAAAGATGATAGTCAGGATATGGGTTATTGGTATGGCACGGGAGTGCTCCTACCCCCGTGTCCTGACTGAGAGGTGGGGTGGGGAGAGTCTTGTAAGCAATTACGACCGTACACTATTTTAAAGACTTCCTTGAAATTTCACCGAGTACATAGACACGCTAAAGGCAAAGGATCGTAGGCTTATCCGGCAACATTCTCCTTTTCTCCATCAAAAAGCGCAGCGGCGGACAGATTTTACCACAGGCAGAGCTCTCGGTATTAGCAATAACCGACAAGCACTGATTTCGCCTTTCCAGGATTCCGCTATGGCCATGCGCCAGATCCAGTGCAGTCATTTATAAGGACCTTCGCCGAGAGACAAAACAGGCTATAAGGCACATGCCGAAATTCCAGAGGTTCGTCTGAAAAATGCACAATTTAAGCTAGCCAACTTGGTCCGCCTTCAGGCAACTTACCTGAACAAGAAGACCTGAAGAATCTCCGAGATCTTCCTAGTATTTAAGGATATTTAAGGATATTTGGCCACTTTCTGAAGTTAATCGAGACCAATCGCCTGAAGTAACACTTAAATAATTTAGCCCTTGAATAATTAGCAAAATTACGGTGGACCGGTTTGATCACATTCACAACCTATATTACCATCAAAACGCACAAAGGCTGTTTAACTTGAATACTTTGTAAGGATTGTTGTAGCCACATGAAAGGTTAATATTTTACAGCTATCAGCCCTGAATTTCAAGGGGAGCACCGTTTTTGAGTCGGACATACTAGTTTTTTAAACGGCTTCTTACTAGATTGGTTTCAATTCGGTCTTTTTCAACTATGTCAATGTGAATATACCAGAAAGACCATGAGCAACTCTGACGAACACAATGGTGAGCCACTCCCTTCATCATGTTGCATTAAAAAAACGGTTAAATCCGTGCGTCTGGGCTCTCAACTAGTACCTGCGCTGGCATGATAAACTATTCAGTGTTGCTTACAATATCTGCCTTATTTTTGTTTTAACTAAATCCATTTAACCTGGAGTAAATCCAATCTCGAATGCACGCTACAATTAATACTAACAGAAATGCAATAGTGTTGAATATGTAATAGTTCTCTTTATAAAGCCAGCTAGGCAATCTTGAGGCGAGGAACAAACTGGGGATAGCATGGCAAACATTGAACTGTGGTTGGGATGTTATCACAGTTATTTGACGAAAAACGCACAAGCAAAAACTTTATATATATATATATATATATATATATATATATATATATATATATATATATATATATATATATATATATATATATATATATATATATATATAGTCTTTAAAATCCTCATTAATTACGGTTCATCACTGTGTGTTCTCTGTTAGATTTAATATGCGGGGATATGTATAAGTCGATAAGGAAACATCGTTTTCTTGTACCTACAATGGCAGGGCATTGCACATCAACTAGTAATGAATTTTAGTTCTCGTAATTAGCTTTTTCAACGATTGTTTCTTAGAAAGCTAAAAGACCTACATAATCCTTCCAGTCTACCAGTTAAATTAGTAAAACATCCTCATTTGAAAATAAAATCCAAATATATCTTTCAAAAAAATTCCGGTGTTCTATCAAGTCAATCGAGTTCTCGGCCTTCCTGAACCTGCTTTTGATCATTTTTACCTCATAATATCCCTTTATCATAAGATTTTAGAGCAAAACTCCTAGAACTCTTATTAAACTAACCCAACTTTGCCATGATATGCAGATCGTACTTTCACCAAACCCTCCTAGTATACGGTTTTATATCGCTTAGTTTTTCCTCAGAAAAATAATTCGTAGCTTTAAAGACGCGTCTGTTTTGGCCATTCCAGACTACTGGCATCCTTCTCCAAAAAGGGATTTAATTTTTGGACATAAACAGATGGCTCTGGGCTTTAACCTAAAATTTGTACTCATTAGAAGACTGAAAGCTGTCAGTCGCATCCCAGTTATTATTAATGTTAAGCTTAGAAGTTAATATTTTGACTTCTACACACGGGAGTAACTCTTGGGTGATTAGTTTTTGTTACTTTAGCATACCTAATTATTTAATGTAGGTAGGCATGTTTTAATAGCTTTACGCTTGCGGTGAAACTCGTAAAAATGATTAAATTTCAGGTAAAGTTTGGGGTAAGAGTTAAGCTTACCTGCCACATACTGTCTTGTCCAATTCGGCTGGCTTTATTCAACAGACTTGAATTGCCTGTTTTCCGACTGGTTGCGCGCACGTTTTTCAGTTTTATTAAGGAAGCGATACTTCACCCCTTTGAAACTCCTATTCCTTCCAATAACATTGCAAATCAAAAGCATTGACACCTAATGAACGTTGGATAAATTGTTATCTCCACGTCACTTTATTGGTCGAAAAATAGAAAATAATATTACTTAAAATAGGAAGTAGTATATTCGATAAGACGTAAATAGGTGAGCAGGGATGGCTTGGGAAAACGTATTCGTTTCTGATGTCGCGGTGATACATATCACTGTACTGGTCAAACTTCTGCTTAAAATTGTCAATGGACGAGGACATGATTATGTCCGCAGGCAGAGCATTCCAGGACTTAATCAATCTGTTGGAGAAGAAAAACCTTGCGTCCAGTCCTGCCCCAGTCAAATGTAGTTTGAGAGGATGTTCTCTCAAGGTAGTGGTATCGTCTAGCTCAAAACATTCGGACCTTTCAAATTGCGCAGTCTTTTGCAGACCTTCGTCGGAATAATAAAACAAACCCACGGAAAATAATTTGAGCTATCTCAATGCCTTCAGCAGATTTCGTTCGCTACCGCGTTTATCTGCCCTACCGAGACGTATTGCAGCAGCCCATGCGCTCTATTATCTTAGTTGGGTTGCATATGCCATCCTTATTTAATCCTATATGTGCCATTTCACTACCGACTTATCTTTTATTTAATTGTTATCATTTCCTTGTGTCGAGTACACTTCCTTTCAGAGTAAACTTACGCCTACCCTTAGGCCAAAATGTTGTGTTTATGTGTAACTTACGATCCAATGCGTAACTTCTCTGGACGAACGTCCATTCCATGACGTACGCTTGAAATAACGGTACTTTAGAGGCCAGGATGGTTCATTCCGCCTTCACCATCCTTATACTATTGTACCAATTTTTGCACATGAAAGTTCTCCCATCTCAAGCACGTTTCAAACTGTCTGAACTCACTTTGTGCTCAAGAATTCTAAACGGCACCTGCAATTCTATTTAAGAATCCTTTACTTCTGATTTACTTTTGAATTCATTGCATGCACTCTTCTTTGAAAACATCGGTAAATGGGCATCAAAGGATTATCATTGTAAGGGGTATGTGCCTATTACACACATTTTCCATACTTAATACTACTGCAAAATATATTTTCGACAGTGTCCTCGTAGATATACAATATGCTGTTACCATCATTTAATAGAAATAGTAAAATATCTACGGTCTTCCTTCTCGTTTTTCCACCGCCTTACCTCTTTCCGCGCAAAAACAAAATTGGATAAATAAGGAAATTAACTAGAATAAAACGAACAGTTCTCAGAATAGTAGCGTGATTTTGAATGTGACCGAGTTACGTTTGTTATAGCAGCGTCGATGTTGTGTGTGTGTGTGCTTAGAGTACGTACAGAGTAAAAAAGGACAATTCAGACAAACTGTATCGCACATTTTGCTTATTTTTCTTATTTGAGAATAGTAAGGGAGATACGTGCATTCACTTTTCTACCGTTACCCAAATATTGCGGCATGAAAAATGGTTCGATTTATTGCTTTTGTTATTCCTAATTGAATTTTTGTCCTGGAAAATATCCTTTTAATTCTTGAAATAGATAAAAAACAGAAATGCTTATTAACTGTAAATCAAACATTTGTTTGAAAAATATGCGAAATAATATATTGTACTGCAGTAGTATTCGGAATTACAATTTTGAACCCTGGAATATGCACCCAAATGCAGCGTTCTTAGTATCCCTCTCCTGTGGAAAGGATTTTTTAAAAAAAATATATAAGTGGTGCGTGCCGCATAGTATGTAACGGACTGTTCCTGGTGTTCGACTCTTACAACGGGTGTTTTAGCAATCAATTTAGCAAGTAAGTCATCGGATGTCATTGTGCAGTGTGGTAATAACAGTATATAAGAACAAATGAATTATGTCGATTTTCTAAGTTGAACATTCTAACTGATAGTATGCAAAAGATTTAACGACAGAAATTTTGAGTGAATACAAAGTCAATGTGGGAAAATTTCTTGATATTCCTGTGGAAGTTGACATAGTTGTCGTGATGTCAGTGAGGTTTTTGGAGTTTGATGAGCTTGAGATTGCTCGGGCAAATAACGTGTCAGGAATAAATTTGAATACTTAAAAAAACATCCTCAAATCTTTTCTCATGCGTACAGATCTGCATATTCCCATCGGCCTGAGAGCATGGTCGTTGCACGTATACAAAGAAAAACATTATATGCCAAAGAAGTCAGCAAATATGTCAACGCTGCTACTACAAAAATACCCGAAATAGTGTAAACTGCATATAATGTGCCTATAGACTCACTGACTTCGTTCTTATGTAGATCCAGACATATACCGTGGAAGATATGTTGTCAATTGACAATCGGGGGCATGCCGTTTATTTTTTATGGCACGCTGAAAGATAAAATAACTAGACATATTCCATTTGCAGTGGACTACTTATGGATACGGAAATTAGTAGTGGCACAGTAAAGCATTAGTCGTTACCAAGTGTTTTCTTCTGATAAGTACATGCGCAGATATGAGCACGGCGGATCAATGATGTCCACGAATAAGCAGGATGATTATTTTCTTCGTCGTACACTAAAGGTAACATTTTGTGCCCATTGAGACTATTCGTAGGGAACATGTGCAATATGCTCTATAAACCTAAGTAGAGAGGGGGATTGAGAGATTTGATCATCACCAGTCAAAAGGCCTGGATCATGTTGGTTGAAGAAAGAAAGTTATTAGAGGCATTTAATTCTGCGGTAAGGTCTTATTTTTAAATAAACATTCACCGTCAACATAGAAGGTCACATGTAGAATGAGCTTTCCAAGAGAGCCCACTGCGTCGACAACAACCTTCGAGAGCTGAATACGACTGATTTTTCGATGACTATCAACTTCAGACAGTCTCGAGTATGATCGTCAACTATTAACAACATAAACAGCATTGTGTTCCTCTATATTGTGAAGGATGTTATCGGTTACAATGGCCTCTACCGAACTCGAGTGAATATCATATGCTTACACGATAAGGACGCTGTTCGTCGCTCTTTGGAGGTATTAATCGAAGTACTCTTGAAAAAATCTAAGTTTTAGACAAAAAGTCTTCCTGCATATGGCGTTCGATTTAGTTTCATTTTTTCGAAAATTGTTTTGAAAATTATCAGAAGAAACTGATAGAAGACAAAGAACAACCATTCATTACAGGAAAAGCTAAATTTCTACTAAAAACAATCACACTCAACCATCGATTTTAGACAAGGATGCTATCTCCACGTGCTGCAGAATTTGTGCTCCTTTAATCACCAATGGACAGTCAAAAAAGTACTAATCGTTCGTCTCCGAAGAACGTGAATTGGATCTCAATATTGTGGAAGACTCCACGTCGTTCTATTGCCCCATCCTGTTGAAAACAGCTTTTATATTATGTTTTATCTTTCTGGGTTGCCGAAGCGTCGTAAAAAAAGAAACACGCATGCTTTTATTTCGTGGGGGTTTATCCAAAATTTAAAGAATCTTCCCACACTGCTTACTGTCTGCAAACTTTCGTGCATTAATTCGTATATTGTAGGGATTCAGACTCTTTGTGTGCAATATTTCATAAAAAAGCAAACTCAGTTTCGCTTTAGTAGTTGCGCTATAGAGCACTGTAAACACTGAAATTCGTCCTCTGAGTTATATAAACACTAAATTGCGGCTTTTGGGTTATTTCTTTGGGTACTTTCCACATCTACTCCCGTCAGCTTCTCTCTTATCAGGAATGGAGAGATAGATAATGGTCTTATGGTCTTCGTTAGTCAAAATAGCTTGTAGCAATTTTTACTGCTACATAGCAAAATTTATTTGGGCGCTCTGACTCTTTCAGTGCATCCTCCGAAAAGGAGTCTTCCGAGCTATTAACCTTACCCTGACTGCTCTCAGAAAAAATATCTTTTTAATGACTGTGGTCTTCTTCCGTTTCCTTATGGTGGTACTGAATCATATAGTTATACAATAAAAAGAGACACAATATTACTCCGACCGTCCAAAATTGCGCAATGCGTGCATATTTTCTGCAGCGTCTGAGGTAAAGGCAGAAAGAGAAGAGGAGAACAATTAATGAAGTCTATAATTTTGGCTTGTGATCTATGCTATGAAAACGGAAGTCAAATCTTGGGTGTCGGTTTGCAAGTTATTAGCAATCATTCATAGATTTGGCGATATTGCGTGTGATAGGTTACGTAGTATAAGTCATTCCCACAATGTGGGTGTCACATCCACATCGATTCAGATTGCAAAGTAATACCACAGAATTCATTTTCTTATGCTGTACGTAGTAGTTATGTGCCTCAAGGTTAGTTTATTGTTAGTTTATCTTTCACATAGATCTAACTATTTTTCTACAATGGTCGTGAATGCGTAGACGAAAGCTTACATAAGAATCCTTTTTTAATTTGTGTACTTGAATCCTAAAAAATTCGCGTAGTAGTAATCCTTTTGTGTCTTCCTAGATGTCCTCGGTCGTTATGGTGCCTTCCACTATTTGCTGTCAAGCTCAAAAGTTTCCTATCTTCATAAATTCATAAAACGTTTCGTGCTTACCGCATATTTGATACCTTATCAGATGGTCCAACTAAACAATCTTATAATTTACAATTTAAAAGTCTTACAGTAAATTTTGAGCTTTTAAATACATTGCCACTATTTTTGTGTGATACCTGTAAGAGTCACAGTACTTCGTTTTAAATTATCAGCGAAAAGGCCGCTTGATTAGCCGCACTTTTCGAATTTATAGATAGTTTGTCCCTGTTCGTGATTGTTTTACCTGGTCTTAAGTTGATAGCTTAAACACGACTTTTTCTGCCATTAAAGGCAAATTGTCATTTATTTTAGCGTTGATTGCGCATTCCGTTACTCTGTCTACAAAATTATTGTTGTTTGAAAACAATGCTTTTATGATCATTTTCCTCGTGTTTCCTTTTTATAATTAACGTAATGTGCAGCTTCCCACCAAGCATGGTGCATATCTAAGTTTTTTCACACAGTTGGAATACTCTGAAAGAAATTTAAATAACTTTCTCTATTTCGTCTCACTTTATAAAACAGGCTATTTGCACTATAGTGTATACACTAACGTACGTCTACTAATAACATGTGTTATAACACATGTTATTAGTAGACGTACGTTAGGGAAGCACTACATAATCGTCAAAGAATTTAATTTCATTCTAACATATCTCAACAACATAACTCGTGTTTATAAATTTTTCGCTTTAATCTTATTAATCATCATTGGTACTCCAGAATGTGCTGCTTCATGCAAGTAGCAGTGTGCTCTCTCCGGGGAATTTATTATTCGTCTGCCGGAGCATTCCTTTTTTATTCCCAACTATGGCTTGCCAGGGGAGTTTTGTGGATGAAACACCGCACATTTATCATCAATATAAATTCGTTCACACGCGCCTCACTGTTCTGCACCCATCATTCTTTTGGGCACACGTTGGATGACATATTATCTAACCCTACAAACAGGAGCACCTGTCACATTACGTTAGTAATTTACGTAAACGGAACTGGTACTGTAGTTGACTGAACTTTTGGTTCTACGAGTTAATTCTTGTGATGTTCTTATTATTTTTTTCATCCACCGGGTGCCGAATGCAACAATGTTAGCTCTTACTTGCGATATCGCAACTAAGAACTAATGTATTTTATTAAGAATATTAATTTATTTTAGGAACTCATTTACCGTTTTTTCTAATCCCATTATCAACCGCTGCCTGAATTCTTGATAAAACCGCAAGATTATATGTGGTTATATTACTTTCTCGATTGCCGAAAGAAGCTGGTGATCAACCGGTTCCGTACGTGCAATAACAAATATTTCCATAGTTCTGCACGCGGAAATTTTGAATCCTTCCAATAGACAGATAAATGGTATCGAGTACTTTAATTTTCAAATCCTCTCATGCTTCACCTTCAGGCGTAACTCTACCAACCTTTTCCATCACAAACGCTGTTTCCTTCACCCTAGTGTCAAATTATAACCATTTTCTAATAAAATCCATTAATTGTGTCCGGAACTTAATTTTGTGTCTGTCTCTCGTCGTGTACCGCAATTAAAAAACGCCTAATGCCACCCGAATTCTTAAAATTAACTTCTACACCAGATTTCAATAATGTGAAATTCCAATCCGGACTGTTTGATCATTGGTCACTAAATTAGGCTACAGTCATTTGTCTCTGGCGATTTTCATTGGAAAAAGCATTGGAGGGAGGGGTTCTTTAAGAAAGCAGATTAGCATACGGAACGTCCTCGACGCATTTCCTTCTGGTGTCAGTTTGAAGTCTACATGGATAAATACTGCTACCCGGGTAATGCCGGCAAAGACAATGAAGACTGAGATGATCATTTCCCTAGTTATAAGTCTCCAGCTAGGTGTATTTATACCTTTTTCGCACTTAACCCATTGCCAGGTCCATTTCCTCAATCCCTGTAGCAACCAATTTTTATAGCGTCTTGGCAGTTCCAATTCTAAATGGCTTACAGCAGCTTTTAATCCTCCAGCTTTACAATTTTCCCAATTTGTTTTGAATTTCAATTTGGCAAATAGTCAACTTCAACACTGCTGCAGCCGTTTGCATGTACCTGCGGAATCCTTTACTTTGTCTATTGTTTTATAATCATATGTTTTATAAACAGTTTCCACCCGCAGATGGCACTGAAAGGCCGTTCTCAAAGCTCCTACTGCCATTATCCACTTCTTAATAGACTTTTTTAAAGTTACCATGTTAATCTACCCAGACTATTGAGCTACCAATTTCATATTATTCATTAAGTAATTTTATTTCGTCTTTCCCCTTTTCAACAGAAATAAAATTATGGCGGGTGTGGTTCTAGAAACACTAAATTCGAAAAAGCTCATCGCATTTGGAATTGGACTTCTCCTTGCCCAAGCTGCCTTCTTTCTCATCGGTGGACTCATTGCGCCTGCTCCAACGACTACGGAACAAATTTTAATGTCAAAATGTGTTGACAGGGAAACAACGACTGGTAATAAAGCCAATTGGCTATACTTGCGTCCAGCTGAAAACGCCAGCTGCAAAGAGTTTCTTCCTGACTCGTATCTATCAGATAAAATGCCATCGGATGTTACAGCGGACCGAATCGTCTTTGTCGCTCAATTCCCCCATCAACGGGATGGATACGATCTAAAAATGACTCGTTGGTTCCAGCAACTGTTAGCAGTTCTGATGTTAGATATTAAATATCATCACATGTCACAGGTTTGTCTTCGATAGCCTATTTAATTTCAAATTTCATACCCTCTGTCTCTTGAGTGGTTATTTACTACCCTTTGATATGCTAATCAGGATGACTAAGTCTAATTCGGTCCAAATATAGGCTTTTTTCCGTCTATTATATAAGTTTTTGGCGTCCAGTCCAGCTTCACAAATTCCGTATTTCCCATTAAATTGAATAGCATTATTCTACTGTTCAAAATTTCCTGTGCATGATGTTTCGGGGATTCAATTGTCACTTGTCTGTACAGAAGAACCTTGAGTTGCGCTCTAGCATCATCGACTACAAATTGCCTCACAAAACTGTTTAACGTTGTTACAGTAATTACCAGGTAGAATACCCAGCTTTATTCAAAAGGCGGACTACGCAGTTTCATTTCTCAGTGGTGTTTTCACGGTACACAAGCTCCCTATAAGCCATTATATGTTGTGCAAACGCTTATCATTAGCTTAGCAATGGTTACTTAAAGCCAAATTTATCTAAGGCCACAACCAGATGTTTGCCTACAAAGGTATTTTCTTCCTCTGAATGCAAAACAAGTTTATTTACAGCGTATTTTATATCATGGTTATATTATTTCTTAACTACTGTTGCATAAACTTATTTTGTACCTCGTAGACCTGTCCGTTTCCTGCTTGTGCCTCCCTCCTCTGTCATGTGCCGCAACTTAGGCTGACATACAATTAACAGCTGCGCTTTCTGTTCTAGGTAAAGAGTGATGCCCTCCTTACTTTTGACATTCGTCTCGGTTATCGAAATCGAGGTGACGCTAGCGACGATTGGAAAGAAATTGCGCACTCCCGTGAGACAAGACCCCTTTCCTGTTCGCTTGATGCCGTGGCTACAAAGCAGGCCAGTGAATCAAACTCAATAGATGATGGATACTACTATGACTGCGAGGTCTTGCCGTTGTTTAGTCTGGGCAGTTGCCACCATGACTATTATCTCGTCAACGTGCGAATACCGGTGGACTTAAAGAATAATATCAACACCGGCATTGGTATGCTTCAGGACGTCTGGATGGTTGAGATCCACCAGAACGGTGGCTTTACAAAGGTAAAGACATGTCGCCTCACCCTCTAATTATTTTCACTCACCGGACTTCTTTGAAACTTGTTTTACTCCGAGTTGGTTTTTTCTATCACTCAGGTTTGGTTTGCTCTGAAAACGTTTTTGTTCCCTCCCACCATGGCGGCACTCGTGTTTTTCTGGAGGCGAGTGATCGAACTTCAACGTCCGCCTAGCCTGATGGAGCGAACAATTTTCGCTCTCGGAATCGTGCTATCTCTCTTCAACCTCCCTATCGAGTGGCTTTCCCTGAGGTTAATGCAGTTACTTTCCCTGCTACACGCCTTTTAAATGCTGCATTATTCTTAGTCACTCATAATTTTTCGTTGTAGGTTGCAGCCAAGTATCGGACCATACCGATCCGGAGCACATGACTGTATTCAGTTTATAACGCATGAGTAATAGCGATGTTACCAAAAAACTCTTTAGATGTGCCTTTATGGGCGGTCATCCATTATGCTCGCAGGACGGTAAGAGATTTTCGTCTGGAAGCCCTGTATCTAATCCTAAGTCTGGCCAAATTCGACGACCCGACCGATGGTTGTCTCGCATATTTGCGTTTGAGAGACCAGCTTTTCACCTGTCCGTGATCATCATCGGCTTTTTCAATTCACTCACTAGGTAATATATTAGATCGGTGTCATCTGGCAAACCACACGTGTACATATTTAGCCTGCTCCGCCTAAATAAGGGCCATTGTGGTCGAATGGAGGCTTGTGGTTTCTCCAGACCATACATCGCCAGTCATTGGGCTTTTTTTATCACTATAAAATCCTTGAGCTCCTACCGTCTGTTGCAGGCTGCAATATTTTTACAGGAATCTAAAACTACAAACTGCCAAGTCCTCCAGTTTCCTATTTTCCTGACAACTTGACATCTTTCAGCCAACTGCTTTGTTTAGTTGTCCATTTTGAATTCCTTATTTAGGCCTGTAAAGACGGATCATGGCAAAATCTGGAAAGAGAAATATCAGGAGTCTTGACCCCATATTGCTCCTAAATAAACTTCCATTTCTGCTTCTGAGCTGTGCCAAGCAGTCAAAGTCTAAATCGCTTGGACCCATGTGAATTTTATGACCAGCGGTTAAATGGTCGCTCAAGGTGAAGTGACGCTAAATTCAGATATCTTCAACAAAACTAAGCCATCAACTGGTTCTATTGATAATATATTAACGTTTGGCTCAGGACGTCTAAAATGCCATTGTTAGGATCAATTCAAGCGAGGTCACTTGCTGCCATTGATTTCGAGAACCTACAGATAATACTGCCTACTACGAAAACATTGACGCCAAAATGCGTGTTACCTATAGTATGTCCTCTAAAATATCTGCATGATGTACCAGACTAGCAAGCCTTTTGTCTACGTCAGTGGGCCTGATCATTATATCGGTCGTATAAAATGGCTGATAGGCAGACAGCACACCGTACATGGATCAACATTACATTACGTGCTTGCCTGCATTGCAACCCTTTTTTTAGCAAACTCCTCCATTCTGTACAGTATGTAAGAATTTCAGTCCAGGTACGGCGAGTTTCCGTGCTGCATTACGGTCCTTCTAAAGGCCTTGTTTGACTATCCCATATCCGGTCTTCACCATACAGCCTGCCCTCTGCTCCTTACTGGAACGCGACGTGTCTTTTAGGTACAACGTCTCCTTCTGGCTGATTCTCAGTGACGTGCGTCAGGGCGCCTTTTATGCCACTCTGGCCTGTTTCTGGCTTGTCTTCACCGGGGAGCACCTCATGGACAGTCCACACGGCGTAAGCACGCGGAGCCCTGCAGGCGCCTACCTGGCCATCAGTCGCTACTACTGGCCGAAACTCCTTCTCGTCGGCGGCACCTGCACAGCTCTCAGCATCTTCGAACTGGCGGAGCGTGGAGTTCAACTTCACAACCCCTTCTATAGGTTTGTGTATGCCGTTGGGCTCGACACATGTAAATTCAAAAGTTTGGCATAGGACTGCCCCTGTGACTGCCGGGCAGTTTGAAGTACCTCTTTTAACCCCTCACTTCGTCCGAAAGCCCACCCCTACTGCTTACCTAGCTGCTGGCTACTCGTAAAGTTTTTTGTTATTGTTACTAGCGGTGGAATAGATACGATTCGAGGAGCCCAAACGTTTGGCCTGGAGTATGTGGATCGCGTCTAAAAAGATCATAACGGATTTCTGCATCTTACCTCGCAAACGAGTAACTGCGCATGCTGAGTGGGTTAATTTAGTATCTGGTAATCTTACAAATAGCAAAAAAGCGTACGTGTACCCCGATTGACCATTGGCGACCACATTTATTTAGCACTTTCCTTGGATTTTTTCCGGTCGCAGACGGACGTCATCCGTGCTGTTCGTTCTCAATAGTCAGAGTTCTCTGTCCTGAATTCCAGAAACAATGTTGGGCTGCAGCATAAAGTCAACTAGCTACTCTACTCCATGCTTGCTCGACATTCATTCCAAGTTTAAACGGCTTGAAATAGACCTTCAAATGTATACGTGCTACTACTGAACACTTTTTATCATTGTCTGGTTTTATACCCAGAATTGATGTTAGGCTGGCTGAAACATATCAGGAAGCGCTACCGATTGTTGCATGGAAGGAACGCAGAGTAGGTTTTATTATGTCGTTATCCACCCAGACGCACATAATTTTCCAGCTAGGCCAACAGTAGCTGAGTCTCTCTTTTGCGTGACGTCCTCCTCTAACACTTGCCTGCATTTGCATACACTGGTATTGTCCATTCTGGGTTCTGCGAACGTTTTATACCTCTCCTAATATTCGTATTAGGAACCGATAATCCTGCTGGTTGGTTGTGACTTTGTTAACCCAATGGGCTTCGGGTTGCCTGCAAGACCCACCTTGGGTTTTACGTTCAAGCTTTGCCAGTCCTGGGCTATGCCTTCCAGACGATGCAATGGAAACCTGCAGGAAATTTATGTCAACCTGAAATCTATTCCATTTTTTTTATTAAACTTCGGTTATGCGATCTTCGTAGCTGGGGCTGATACCGGATTGAGCTCACCGGGCCCGCTATCGGGAAAAGGCACTGCGCTAGATCAATCGCGATTGCTGTCGTGTACAGTTTGTGTGCCCATTGCCCGCACCAGACAACTGACCGGCTCAGGGGACCAAAAATGGGAGTAAAGAGGGAGGTTGCCGTCTCCGTGCATTTCCTCACTGTAAAAAATCTGACGCGTTTCAGTTTTCACGGTGCGCCAAAAACCTCGGCTTGGAAGGTTGCTAACTGACGGGATAACTCGGATCGTGCAGTCAGCCCAGTGTGCGTGTGTTTAAAGAGTGACCGACTCATGGCCGGAGAGTTTGGCTGCAACGGCTCCTTCTTAAGGTGGCCTCTACGGCACTCCAGCCAGACGTAGCGGCACGCTTGGGAGTGGCTCCTACCTAGCCAGCCAGCTACCTGTGCTCTCTCCCACCCCCGGTCTTCTTGCCGTGCTCCTGACACCAGGCCCAGATGGGAGTAGAGGAGGAAGTGTGGTGCTAACACTAGGATCTGATTTGTGCGCAAGTCGCCGTCCTTGCGCCTTGTTTGCAGTGGGACACGCGGTGAACCTCGTCGAAACTGACGGTCGAAATATCATACAGTTAGTAAGCTATTCTTTTATTGACTACCCGGTGGCAGACACCGAAGACCATGCCAGGTGCCTGCGAGCGAAGTTTCGGAGTTTATGTATATCAATGTCTCACACTGTCTACCTTCAACCTTTTTGTTTTGCCCTCTTCATGAACGACTTTGTTCAACTAATTTAAGAGCTCGCTGGACTTCCTGTCTCTCTCTTTCCTCAGTAGCTAAAAAGCCCCGACAAGACTGAACTGCTATCTGATTGTGAAGTCGGAGCTCCATTATTTCTTTTCCTTCCCTGTGTATGTTGTCTCATTGCCTACTGAAATCGAATTACGTATCTCAACCCCCGCCCCCATGGTCGCAGACTGTTGGCATTCCCCGCAATGTTCTCGTTTTAAATATCAAGCTTATCTGACTCAACAGTTGATAACCCGCGCGCCCATTCCTGGTTGAATAAATACCCCATCTGCAGCGACAGACTGTCAGGTGGCGATGAACAGATGAACATAATTTCGAGGACGTGCCTATGACTCATCTGGTAGACTCCGTCGATTGACCATCTATGCCGTTTACGGTGCATGCTTGTTTTTCCGGCCCCAGCTGGTAATCGGGGATATAACAGGCTGAATTAAGGCAGACTAAGCCTGTATCAATCCAACCGCATTGTATGGCGTCCCTCCTCTCTGCAATTATCACTTGGTCGACTTCGTCTGGTAGTTGGTTGCCTGTTCGTGGCCTTGGCCGCCCATATGGAAGTTGTTTGTTTCGGGCAACGACTAGATCGGTATGAGCCCATTCCTGATTAATAACCGGTCATTCCATCCTCAGTCTACTACATTCGACTAGGAATACTTCCCTCTGCGGCGGTCAGCTGGATTTCATCCCCCTTTCTTCACCCTCCTTTATCGTTTTTACTTCAGGAAGTAACACTCCGTGCTTCTTACACAGTCCGTTTACCACCCCGATCGTACCGACGCAATCTGTGCCTAAAGTTCAACCACAGCATGTTCTTAGGGATGTTTGAATGAAAATTACAACATACGAACTTGTGTCTTATGAATATTGCCGAAAATGACGAGGTAAACGTGTGTCCTCCTAATCTGACCACGCATCGCTGAATAACTTGCCATTTCAATGCTAAGATGGCAGTAATTTGCATAGTCAAACGTCGTTTTGGTTTATCCAGAATTGCACCAATTATGAGTGAATGCCTCCTGTCTAATTGTAAGTCTTCCTACTGCACCACTGAGTAAGCTGCTTTGCAAACATGTCGCGTTAGCGCTGTGTTTCCCAAGGCACCTTTGAGCAGTCGAACGTTGCCTACCGCCTATAACTGTTGCTTATTTTTTTTGTCGCCTTTATCTTTGACGATGGACTCCAGTGTGTGTTGGACGTCTTTTACCTAGAGGAATAGTGTCTCGTCCTGCCTGTCGGTTCTACCATTGCGCCACTAAAAAGATATATATCTTTGTTGTTAATGCTCACATACTGATCGGCAACCAATGCATGGTGAAATATGTACATGCAGACATGGCAACCTGCGATAGCATACAAACTTCTAATTTTGGCCTCTTCTGTGTCCGAATTCGATCGGCGCGACGGTGTTTCAGTTCTCTTTCCGTCTCTCTCTCTCTCTCTCTCTCTCTCTCTCTCTCTCTCTCTCTCTCTCTCTCTCTCTCTCTCCTCTCTCTCTCTCACTCTCTCTCTCACTTCTCTCTCTGCCTCTGAAGATACCTTGACCGCCGGATTGCATGGCAACAGGGAAAATGATACAGTACAAAAAAATCTCATTTGAACCACCACTTTATATCGCCCAACTGGTGCCGATAAACTCGTTTGTTAGTAGCCAGCTGTGACAGCCTTACAGGTGACACCTCAGCAAGTGCCCCGAGTTTCGTAGTGTTACAAGAATATGCACTCGAGCTCGATCAGTTATTTAATCGCCAGTGCCGTGCTATAGACGCAGTTTATATGCTTTTCACAGGCCATGCTTAGTCCTTTTCCACCAAAGGGCTTGCTGCTTAAATCGAGTTCTGCGTAAACAGTCTCCGTTTAGGTACTTCATCCTCAGCATACGAAAATTTAAGTAGTAGCTTTATTATATGCTTTAGACCACCCTTTCAGGGTTCTGCAAGATACATCCGGATAAATTTTTTGGTCCGAGAGAGGGCTTTTGAAAGCGTGCCGTCATTTCTCCTCCTCCTCCTCCTCCCTCTAAAACTTTCTCTTTAAATGTGGGAACTTGCTACTTGACGGAAAGGAAGTTCCATTTTATTTATTCGGGCTACATAATGACGCTGACAACTCTCTAAGACCGACGCCCGTGGAGAAAATTAGGCTCTCGCGATAATCGCTTGGTCCCGTGGTGCTGACATCTGAAATCTTCGCTTGAGTTAGGCGATCGTGTTCGGTAATTTTGTTCTGCAATTTTTTTCCTTTTCAGAATAACAGTTCTCTCTCTCGAGGTACTGTAGTATTATTTAACAGCTTTTATAACTCAGATTTCCTGCCATCTAATTACAAGTATGGGTGTTGCGCAGTATTGGCGAATCTGCTGGTCTTGAAAGCATACCGTCCATTGGCCTATGGATGTTATTGGATGTTACGTGAAAAAAAATTGGAAAATTGGTATCTTCTCGATTTAAGCTAGCAAAATTGAATATTTACAATGCCACCGGCACGGAGCTCACGTAGCAGGTTGTTTTATATTCTGTAAAATATCATAATATGTGCTCTGCAAGCAGCATTGTATTCAAACATGCTGTGTAAACTGTAATATACCGGTTTAACTTCGTAGGTTTACCTTATAATAAACGTTTAAACTTGACGAAAGTCGTTTACTTTCCTGGTATATTTTCTTCTTCTTCTTCTTCTCCTCCTCCTCCTCCTTTGTGCCCGGCAGCATGTGGTCGCACCCCGCGGTGGCACGCCTGGGCTACGCGAGCGTTGTGATTGGTGGACTCTGCGCAGCCGCTTACTTCCTCTATCTCAGCGTCCTGGTTTTTCGCGGGCTCTGGCAAATCTTCACTAAGCACCGTCTTCTGGCCGGCCTGACCTCGGAGCAGCGTGCGTACTACAGCAGCCTGATCTACCGGTTTGCAGCCTTGCTCGTGTACACCGTCTTCTGCGCTGCCCTCACTGTCATCTTCTTCATCTTCAGTCAGGTCCGTCTTTTCTACGTATGCCGCCACTTTTTTCGTTCGCTCGCACATGTCTGTGTTCCGGCCCCTTTTGACCTCCAGACGTGTGCATCCAAGGCAGGGCCTCTAGAGCCGCCCGGTTTACACTGCAGAAAGTTATCTGCACAGTGATTATTGAGAAGTAAAGTAACTGCCTAATGCTCGCTCATAAATAAACGCGAAAGCAGCCCAAGAGCCATTAGATACTTACACCCACCAGTGCCACTATTCATTGATTTAGGCCTGCATTATGTGTGCTACAACTCACGCGGTACGGATTGGTTTACGGGACCTGCTCTTCGCATTGTACTTTATAGATCCGCGCAGGCAGAAGAATATTGCCGGCAAAGACAAGGGGACTATCTAGGAAGCTGAATTTCGTAAGGACGCCTTGTATGGCCTCCTAAACAGAACAGAGGAAAATGGACCGCCCACAATGCATGTGGCTTTGCACTAACTTACAAGGAAATGATGTGTCGGCTTAAGGTGAGGGATAGGGTTAAAGTTGCGAAAATTCCCATTAAAAGACTTAAAAGACGACTTGGTGAGCATAGGGTTCAGTTTATACTAAGGTTGAAGTTAAGGTCAGAGTTGGGGTTGCAGTCATAATTAGGCCAAGCTTTTGAGGTTATTATCATTTAAACTGTATGGTTTAGGTTTATGGTATGACTATGGTTAAGATTAAGTGAGAGTTTGTTTTATGCTAGGACTAGTGTTAGCGTAAAGACACGGGTATATGTAACCTTCCAGAAATTTACCGTAAAGCCGCCTATTTTAAGCGGGCGGGGCGGTTCCTCTTCACGTATCCTGTTTTAGGCAGCCGTTAATTTGCTCACCGGAACAGAGTTGTACTCTTGCTGACGTTTCGAAGAGCCTGCTCGTCTCTCAATTCTCAAAGTGTTTCACGCCAAAATTGATCAGAATTTGAACTGACTGGCCGCGGTAACGATGCGTAACACTAACAACCCGCAAGCTTCAAAAAGGCCGAGATCGCAAAAGAGAATAAATCGATCAGTCCTAGGTCGACTAGTTTGGTCAGTATTTTAACATTTTGAGTATAGAGAGTATAGAGAGTATTAAGTATTGAGTATTGAGTATAGAGAGCCCACCAAGCTCTTTGAAACGTCAGCGAGAGTCAAAATCGGTTTACGCGAGCAACTTCACTTTCTCAGCTTATCACCCTGCAAACCTCCCCTTCAGAGACTAGGATAGCCATTCGTGACTAATTAGCCAGCGTCTGCAAGTCCTACCCAATCCTAGGTTTTGAAGCAACTGGGGTTCGAATCCACATGCCTTTGTTTATTAGGCGTTAGTTAATAAAACTCCGCAAACATTGAGCTCCTGGTTTGTTGTTTATTTAGGGTTGGGTATGACTGTTTGACGTCGACTAATAAGCCAGAACTGGTCATCTCAGTGTCCCTTGTCTTTATCGATACTCTACTTATACTGATTTAAATCTCTACATCTGTGTTAAAATGTAAAACCCAAATTAAGGGAGATCGAAAAAACGTATTCATTTGTGGTGAAATGTGGACTCGAGGCTCTGCTAACAGAACACAGAAGCCTGCCGCCATAAAACTCTGCATATTCTCGTGTGGACCTTAAAACGTCCACGGTTTTATAATCGATAAATCTGAACTATGACGTACTCTTAAATATTAGATTAAAAACGTGCGGCGTCGCCCAAGTGACCACAATCTTTCTATCAGCTCATTTAGACTGCCATAATGTGGACTCTGGTTACATTGAACGAAAACGTTTGAAACCGAAAAAGCCACTGGCTTAAAAATCGATAATTGCTCTGAAAGGAGATCCAGGCTTTTCCCCTCATTTTCGTTTTTATGATGTTCTCTGGCGTCCTTCAAGTATTGAACACCCCTGATCGTACTTCGGGCTCACTTTAAGTTTCGAAAAACATCGCAAGAGAATACATTACGTGATTGCTGTTTTTCGGAGCCCAAATTTAATGGTCGGATATGCAAACTTCGAAGGTAGACTTGTCTGCTATAAAATGGGTAAATTGAAGGCATTGCAACGAAAATCATGTTGATGTTCTCATTTTTCCGGTGCTTAAATTCCCGCAAATTAAAAGCTTGTTTTCCTTTAATCCTTGCTAGAATTAATAACTCCCAAATGTCGTTAACATTTCCCAACACTCTCATATCCCTTCGTTAGGCTCTCTCTCTCCATCCGTATGACAAGGATTCTTGAACACTACTCATACGCTATTGTCCTCCTGCACCGCTGTGTGTATGTGGTAATGCCTAAAATCTTGTTAGTCAGTTCCGTTGATTGATTAGCTGTAGCATCTTCTGGCCTTTCAGCACCTACTTTGGTGTACCGCCCCCCGCCCTCTACTGCGAAATAACATTTCTTTTTGATCAGCGTGGGCGATCCCCGATAAAGTTTAGGTCATTGCTCTGTCTACTATCCATATTTCCCGCCTCCACCGTCATACAGCATTTTGTGGCTCAGCCACTACCTCTGCCTTCCTGCATGCAGTAAGTCATAAAACTTTCCCGGTATCCCTCGGTACTAGTTGTTCAAGTGGATGCGTCTGGTTTGTCTGCTGAACACCGCCTAACACGACCGAAGGACTGCCTGTCTGATCTGCGTCCGTCTGACCTGGAATCCATTATGACCACGCGGACGTGCTTAACCTTGCCTTCTCTGATTTTACAGAACGACTTGGTTTCGAGTTGAGATTCTTATTGCGTTTCTGTGACGCTGGCATTCTTCCATAGACTTCGCTGGCTTATATCCTGCCATTCTGAGTTTATTGGAGTCGGACCCGCCTCCTTTGATATGCGCAGGCCCCGCGCCACACTTTTGCGCACTTACTATTTGCGTGGGAGCATTCTGTCAGTCATTTCGAACGGTACACCCAGACTATCCTCTCTGGTTGCTCCTCCGTTTTGCCGTGGTCCGTGTCTGGGCCACAGCGGCGGGCGAGACCAAGGCAGACCTGTACGTGTCTGTCGTTCTACCTTTTGCGCGCACCGTCCACCCCCACGCGCGCCGGCAGTTGCAGGGGCGCTGGTGTGCACGCACACAACCTCGGCGACGATAACCATTTCAGGCGTGTGCGTGCGTGTGTGCGAGTCAGTGCTTTTCGGCCATTTGTTGTTTGCACAGAAACCAGTCTCTTCTTCCCGACTGCGATTTGCTGCAGTCTGCCGAGACGTTGGCCACGCGGGGAGTAACCGCCGTCGTCACCGCCGCAGCCAGCCTGGTTGGATCGAGTTTCTTCGTGTGTGCCTATCTGAAATGCTTGATCGATGTGGGAACTTTGCCTTCCCTAATGACGTTCCTCCGAAGGGCACCCTAAAGATGTCATTTTTACCTGTGCGGGTGGCGAAATGTCCGTCTTTCAGTGAACTGCGAGTGCGGCCATCGCTCTTCCGCAAGTCCCCGAAGAGACCTCACTTCCTCCAATGTTCCATATTATGTGAAATTTGAACATTAATAAACCTCCGGTTCCTGTATGACAGTTTGGTTAAAATTAATGTCAGTCGTTATGGCGTACAAAGCATGTGTCATCTCACACTCGAATGTCTCAAATACTAAACAGTTCCTAGAACTATGTGCAGGTTGGGATTACCGACAAAGACCAGGTAGACGGGGACGAAAATTTCTGGCTTATTAGTTGCCGCTAACCAGCGTTTGCCAACTCCAGATGTGAACCATATGAGGTTCGAACTCGTGCTCTTTCGGTTGTTACGGGACATACTCGTCCGGTTGTGTCTTGGGGCGTCTGCCTTTAGTACCAGTCGCTGAGCAGCTGCCTGTATGGGCTCTATATCGAGCTCAAGATACAACGGCACAAACTGTTCCCGTAATCTGATCAATTTGCCTCCTCTATCATTGTTAATATGACAGTTCAACCGTCGATGTCGACGAGGTCCACCGTATGCTCCACACCAGGTGGTGCAGGGACGGTGGCTTGCGCGTGAATTAGTTTAAAGTGACAGTAGCTTGCGCTGCACCTACCACACTCTCTCCTCCTCCCCCACCTGAGCCCGGTGTCAAAAGAGAGTCAAGAAGACCGGAGATGGGAGAGGGCGCAGGTGGCTGGCGCGGCCGGAGCCGCCCCTGGGTGTACCACCACACCTGACTCGGATCCCACGGAGTGGGAGTGCCATGAAGGCCACATTAAGAAGGAGCCATTGCAGCCTGACTCTCAGTCCGCCAGTTAGCCACTCCACACCAAACACACAGTCGGCTGACCACTCTGTCCGAATGTTCCCGCCAGGTGGCAACCTTCCAAGCCACGGCTTTTAGCGCACCGTGATAGATTCAAGCGCGTCAGATTGTTTTTAGTGAGGAAAATGTGCTGAGCTGTTGACTTTACTCTCTACCCCACCCCCAAAATCAAACTACCGTCCGAGCCGGTCAGTTGTCTTATGTGGGAGAAGAGTACATACACAGATGCATGACACACCGGCATGGGTTTTCGAAGGCGTTGCTTATCACCCTTTCCAAATAAGTAAACAGAAGCATGTGGCGCATCTGGTGAAACATTAACTGGTATTCTGCAGTATGATCTTGGTTAGAGAGGTTTACTTCACTGATGCCGTCAAATGCCGGAAGCGAGCTTTGCTGCTCTTCAAACTGAGCAGAGCCTAGCATCTGCATCGCCAGTCCAGCCGTGAAGAAACGCTGGCATATTAGGTGTCGTTATCATTGTGAGACGGCCCTTGTTGACCCTTCTTATCAATTGATAGTACATTAAGGCACGTTGTGTTTAAAAGCTTGCTCATAGGAAGTTTTTTTAATATTTGCTCTCTCATGCAAAAAATCGGCTTGTTGTACCCAAAACTGGTGAAATTCTATCCATCGACTTTTAAAGCCGGTTGTAAATGGAGGGAGGATGAGTTTCAGAGAAGGATTTTTTTGTATTCTTCGAAGAAATTGATTATTAGTTACTCGTGTTGGAGTTCCGAACTGTTCGAGAAGTCTGGATTTCAGAAAAGGTTTTCCTTTCTACAGGCGGGCTTTTGAAATGGAGCCGCCATCTTTTCTGCTCTCCATTCGGATATAAACTTTCTTATATGTACATCGGTTTGCATATTTCGCCCATTATATACCGATTTTTAACCCTCTTTGTTTATTCGAACTTAAACAGTGAGGTCATCTGTGCACAACGCTGGCACCATTTTGAAGGAAGTCTAATTCGATCTATATGTTGCGATTCATTCAAGGATGATTCTTCAGGATTTTGGTAGTGGCCTTCTTCGGCTATTCGTTTTTGATCTTGCAGTGTTATGTGCTTTCTCTGCCCAATCTTCTTCACGGTGAATGGAGGACTTTTTGCTGAAAATGTTGGAATTCTACTTTCAAAATAAAGCGCACCACTTTCTCCTCACCAGACGTTTAGGTCTCATCTCTACCGAATCTTCGTGAGATGACGTAATTCCATTTATCGGGAACGTCTTTATGCCCATTGCTGTCTTATAGGTTTTCGTTTTTCTTTGTCAGTACTAAAGACACATTCTGCTATAAGTAGACATACAAGATATTCTCATTTCTTGTTACTTGGATATTTTCTCTTCTCTCTCGTCAGCTGATTGGCTGTCAGCCAAGTACTGCTGGTATGCCGCGCAGCTATGTCTCCTTTTGTTTTCTGCAAGCCAAGCAAACCTTCCTTCATTTTATAGGCCTGTGTTATCTATGCCCTTCACTGTAGGCCAATGAGGACCAATGGAAGTGGGGCTCGCACAGCCTGGAGTACACCTCAGCCTTTATAACTGGTGTCTATGGCATGTGGAACGCCTATGTGATCAGCATCCTCTGCCTCTACGCGCCGTCTCACAAATTCCGTTCAGCTGAAGGCCAACAGATGTTGGAGCATCTGATTGTTAGTGATGCCTCACAAGCCGGTCTCGCCGCTGAGGAGCCCTTCAGCGTAGATTCCACCTCTGCAGACCCAATCACCCAACGAACTGTCAAGTCTCCTCCTGGTGAGGTCATCGAACTCTGTTCACCAGGTGCCTCTGTCGCAAGCGGCAGCAAACGTCTAGATGGGTTAGCCTTCCTGAAGAAGACCACCCAAGAATGAATGGCCGTTCAGTTGCTAGCACGACCTCACGTATGCCCACTCGCATACTCTCCATAAAGACCAGCATACATCCCTTTGCAACACTGCATTTCCATTTCAGACAAACAATCATTTAGCCCTCTTTATCGGTATGTGTGTTTTGGTTCGCGCGGGAGCACTTTTGAACCCTCCCTTCGCTTTTACTCTTTTTTCCT
Organism: Schistocephalus solidus; assembly: GCA_017591395.1. Classification (NCBI taxonomy): domain Eukaryota; kingdom Metazoa; phylum Platyhelminthes; class Cestoda; order Diphyllobothriidea; family Diphyllobothriidae; genus Schistocephalus; species Schistocephalus solidus. The sequence continues at coordinate 66,472 of WEDG01011583.1, forward strand.
TGTGTTCTTTGCTGCCTGACTTATTTTATTGCCTTGAGTCAACTTCAAGTAATACCGTCTTAGGTGCCTTTTATTGTTCCTTTGTGCCTCAGTCCCCCATTCTCGGTTTCTTGCTATGACAAAAAAAGCATGCGTTCACCAAATGAATTCTCCTTTACTTCTCAGTCCGCTCGAAGGGATTCTTTTTGGAGCATCTTTTTGTCTTTTCTACTACACAGGAGTGTGAACAGTTTGCATCTCGCTCCAGACATGCACAGTTGAATTTTGTTCGCTGCTGTGGAAAATATCTGCAAGTACCATAAGACCGCCCTCCTTAGACCAATACCTTCTGAGAGGTGTGTGTAAGGATTTGTAGTTTTAATCAGGGTTTTGCTAGTAAGCACTACTTATATGGCCCCCTTAACAGGACATGAGAAGAGACACTGCCAGAAATAAAGGTGGCTTTGCTCCAAAATCCAGGGATATTAGGGTTCGCGTCAACTATTTGAGTTATGGTTTGGGTTTGTGTTAGGGTCAGGGTGCTCGAATATGCACCCTGCCTGGAATTATGCGCGGGGCCCCTTTCCTTACTTGGGTGGGACGTTCCGTGTCCTCTTATGGGGCCGCAAAATTAATCCTTTTGTCCTTTTGAACTGCGAATTTCTTTGGCAAGAAGTATGTTTCTTTATATTAGGCGTTTATGGGATGAAGGTACATAAATATTGACAAAATACACTAATATAGGCGCTTATAGACCTAGTCTTCAGTAAAAAAATTTAGTATTGACAGTTCTACCTTCTTTGCCAACGATGCTAACTGTGTGCTCCAGGGATTGGTGGGCACGAGGACGGCGGCTTGCACGGAAATTAGTTTATAATGACGGTACACTTGTACGTACCTTTGACCGGTGCCATGACAGAGTCAAAAAAACTGGAGGTAGGATTGAGCGGAGGTGGTTGGCACGACATGATTCTCTGGCCTAACACAAAAGAACATAACCATACTCAGCAAGAAGCGTGGAGTACGGCTCGGACTCAACTGAGTGCCATTGAAACCACATTAATATGGCACCCTTTCGTTCTGACTCTCAACCCACCAATCAAACACTTCTTACGAATACCCATGGGGCTGACTGCAAGGTCCGAGTTATCACGTCAGCTGACAATCCTCCAAACCACGTATGTTAGATCAACCTTAGAGATTGAAGACCGTCAGTTTGTTTATAGTGAGGAGTATGCGCTGATACTGGACCTCACGCTCCCCTCGTTATGGGTTAATAATCAGAGTCAGTCTTTCAACCGTGGCTGACTCTGATTATTAACCGATATCGGCACAATCAAAAATTTCTGGGTGGAAGAAAGTTTTTATTGCGTCGAATGGCTACTGAAAAGTGCACGTGGGCACATTAACCGTCGTCCACCTGCTATACAGAAATCACAGTTTTTTCGCTAAATCATGCTAGAGTTCCAACGCAAAGCGGAACAAGAATTCTTCGTTTAAGAAACAGGTTGGTAATTCACACTCAAGCCTTAAGCACCTTATCTTATTACTACTACTTTGCGTTTGGCTCGCCGCAAAGACGGATCGGTTGGGTGACCGTTTTAAAAAAAGGTGCTACTGATCCATCACGAGTAGCTATATACTTTGCATTCATTGATGAACGATCACTGATCGCCAACGGAACTCACTCGTTCCGCTCTGCCTTGAGGCTCACTCCCGAGCCCCGCCAGCAGTCGCAGAGTATGCAGATAAATATTGCCGTCAACGACAAGGAAGACTGGAATGGCCATTTCTGTCGTCAGCCAGTCAGTCCCAACCCCAGGTGGTACACCACCCGAGGATCGAACCCGCGACCCGTTGCTCAGAAGTCCAACGCTCTAACCCTCGAGCCATGCTGACCATTCCAGTCTCCTTTGTCTTTGCTAGCTATATAATCATTACTTTGAGCCACTACGGCCAGTCTACATTTCATCTCCTAACTACTAACCGGTATCGGAGTTTCTGTTGTTTAAATATCTTCTTTAAAAAAACAAATGTAAATCCTAAGGGTATGCGTTAGACTGTTCCATGTGTTTTTTGTTTCGATCGTCTAAGATCAGACTAAACACCTTTTTTTTGACTAACATCACCGTTGATTAAGCTATAGTCTGTTCGCGTCCCCGTGATCCGGTTGAGTCATGCATTTGATCGATGTCTGGAGCTTCAGCAGTCTTGTTCCAATTGCATTTACATTTCCGAACACCACCTGGAAAAGGTCCTCTCCAGGTTTTACTGAGGCATATCCACCCATTGCTGTAGTTGGGATGTAAGACGGCAGTTTCATGCTGAACAGAAATTTTAGTGAGGTGACGTTGCAAATAAACTCCTGCTCAGTTCAGCGGAGAGAGTAACCAAGAAATCTCATAGGAAATCCTTTTTATGTAGGGAGTGCTCCCTATCGCTGATAGAGCTCCCATCATCAAGCCACAGTTAGTTAAATGACACATGAGTAGTCTCTGAAGATACCGAATAGCAGTGGCGAATGCGCGCTGACTGATCGCATACTGGAGCATACTCGTCTCGCTGTACCTTGGGGTTCAATCTAGAGCCCCGACGCGCAATTACAAGAGTAGCTTCTGTAACGTGATCTGTAAGCACCCATCTGCCATTTTAAATAGACGCGATCCCCACTGGCAGGGAAACGCGCCCTTAGCTCCGTCGTTAGGGCGTTGGACATCTTAACATCAGAACGTGGGTTTGAGCCTAGGGATGGGTATGACTGGCTGATGATGGCTAAGAAGCCATTCTCCATAATGTTACATAGAATATCAGAAAGCGCACAGGGAAGTCTAGAGGACCCAATGATGAGCCAAACCTCTCGCAGCTGTGAAAAACATGTTAGAGATTTTAGGTAGTATCTGTGCTGAAAGTATGGTATATCGTGCACCCCCAGTATATAACGCACCATCTTTAACAGAGGATCGGTATGTACAGAGGTCAGGTTTTCCAGCGCAGGACTAAATGACTCTCACTCTAACTTTGTTTTATATTGAATCCTGGCCGAAATCACATATACTTCCATATACGGAAGAACATGTCCCGCGTGCGTCATATACGAGAGTTTATCTTCGCTGACATTGACCGGTCGGTAGCAGCGAGAAACTTAGGTGGACTAACCAAGTGACCACGATCGATCGACGGGTATGGGAGCGGGTAGGCCTTCTCGGCATTCAGATGATGTTAAATTTTTCAAAATTTATAACCACGCCATTTAGCGCGGGTTGTGTCTTTTCAAAATTGCCTGGTGGAACGAGGTCTGCAGAGTCAAGACCGAGGAAGTGGAGGAGGAGGAGGAGGAGGAGGAGCTCAGGTTCGCATAGTCATCCCCTAGGTCGTACAGTGCAGTTGGAAGAATCATGTTTGTAGCAAAGTACAAAATTGCTGTTAAATGGACACAACCTTGATGAACGCTAGCGTTCTCTGAAAAGCACTCACTCGTTTAAGCTTACTCTCAAGCGTTAAGTTGTGTAAATTGCTGGTAAACCTTCATCAAGATCATGAGTTTGCGAAGTATATTTCTACTCGCTGCACTCTCCAGAGATCAATTTGGTCGACTAAATGAAAAATTGCAGCTAAATCAAGGCAAGAGACAGTTGGTTTATCTTCCCATAATTTTTCGTGGAGGGGGTATGCGTTTCACACAGCTTCTGCCAAATCGATAATCGTCATGTTTTTTCCGAGTCCGTGCGATCCGCGTGCAGCAAAAACTGTTCAAGAGCGAATTCAACTGCTCTGCAGCGTATTTGTTTACGGAATTTCAGCTTTGAGGGGAAAAAGCCACATTTTGCTCGTTCTGCTGTGACAGACTCCGTGTTCCGTATTCATTGCAAGACCTAGAAGCGTCCAGAAACAACGTCGGAGCAGCGGTTTCCAATGTCCGCTGTTTTTATTTACGCTCCCGCCACCCAGTCATGTCAAAGACGTGGAATAAATGCTGGAAAGTCCTCAAGAAATGGCGGCGCATAATCACAGAAGAGTAAGAAGGTTCTCTGGATTCAGGCGAAGATTGCAGGGCAGGTAGCTCAGTAAAGCGCACTTTTCATTGCAGCCTCTGATCTCTTGGTGACACGTTAGCGATGACCTGACTGAGTGCTTTACCATCCCTCAGTGGTTACTGAAGACGCAGAATCAGTTTGAGTGATTCTCCGACGTTGACACGCATTCAACCGTACGGGTTCTGCTTGAGTCTGACTCTGTGATGACGTAGTCCCCTGGTGTTCGGGTCTCCAGCACATCGAACACCCTGTACTCCAGTTTAATGTCATGGACCCATATTTAGACCTTGGTTCGCGTCTGCTGTAACCTACATGTGCAAGCGAAGCTTCCGTGATAGCTTTTTTCATATATGTTGTGCAGGTACGCATCATGTGGTCCAGCAAATTAAGGCGACTGGTAAGGGTGACGGACACTTGTCTTTGGAGACTAACTAGCTTTGGACAGCGATCATTCAGTTCGCTCTCTTCTTTGTCACCAGAGTTCCTACACAGCTTGAAATTATCTCTTGTGCACTGAGTATATCAGCCCTTGGTTTCAACTGCCTGTTCTGATAAATTTGTGTCTGATTTTTATTTTAACACTTCACGAATAAAACTTTGTTTCCAATTCTAGCAAGATCTTGTTACAACTCTGGTGCACTGCCGTCTGACTTACTATTAACACTCTATTGGTAATCTAAAATTCACTATCACTAGCTGCCTCCGTCTTATCGTTATAGTGAAACTTTTATTTAAGCATCGATGGGTGGACGTTCACGAATCGATTAAGGGACTCACTCGTCACCATCTGCCCTTGGGCACACTCTCAAGCTTTGCCAGCGGCCGCACAGTATTATCGGTTGAAGAGCAATAAAGAAAAACATTAAGGCGAACGGATTGGCCATTTCTGACTTTATAGCAGTCATCAGTCACCCACGCCCACCTCCAGGTTTTCCGCCACACGCTAGTTGAGAATGGTTAATAAGGCAGTAGTGGGTATTCTAGTCTTATGCGTATTAAACCTTATTTATCTACCAATAAAAAGTAAAATATAGAACGAAATAATAGCCCATTATCCGTGAAGTAAATTTGGTATGTGAAGTGACTATGCATACGCATACACAGGTGAAATCAACCATCGCATTATATAGAACCAGAGACTTATGAATCACTCTATATATGACGATAAAAGATCTTGTCCAATTTCATTTCTTTTCGCTACATGTTCCGAAAAACACCGCCTCTCAGTTGAGTTGAATTTCTGGAATCCCGCTGACAGACATTTAAATGCATGGCCATCCGTGAGTGCAATATTACAGCCAACAAATCTACAAAATTATTTTGGCTATTGTCCGTCGTAATAAGTTCTTAGCATCTCCCGTTCACCCAAAACCGTTTGAGGATATAAACAGCTTTCTATTTGGTTGCTATTGTGGATTTTGAAGTTTTGGAGTGATTTTTATCGCTTTCATTGTTTTGTGACTCACGTTATCAGCCTAGAATTCATAAAAATAATTTGTGCTTGAAAACCGTAATCGCTTCAAATTCACAGAATAAATATATCCTTTCGTCAAGGATAAACTTTGAATAAGACATAAATTTCTATCAAATGAGTACAAGAAAGAACATTTTCGTGCATGTTTTCTAGAAAATACGTTTGAATATATAAAGGAATTGAAGTTCAATGTGAAAGTGAACACTACTTAAGTAGTCATTTTTGCAAAGTATGCTTTTTACAAACGGTCGAAAAGAGACTTATTTAAAAGCTGTTTTCCTGCTGTAACTGAGATGTCTTGAGATTAGGCTGCAGGATAATTGATCTGACAACCTAAGTAATTGGGTCGAATCGAAAACTTTCATTATTAAGGGTGAATATTAGCAGACTGGCTGTCAAGGCATTATCCCTAGACCTTGGTTTATTGCGACTACTCGAATGCAATCATGCTTTCACCTGAGTGTCACTAGATTTAACTGCACTAGACAAACAAACGCCAGGGCTTAGTTTGGGCTTAGAACTTGAGGTCGGAGATAAAGAAAGACACCCGCAAAAGACTTATCTCTTGTAGTTACCCTGGAATGGGTAAGCCATTACTACTTTCCAACGATGACAAATTATTTGCTGCCGAGATTTTGGGGTAAATTGCCATACTGTGCCATACTGCTCTGCACATTCCATGGGTGTTAAAGTTTCTCCTCCTGCTCAAAAGTTTATCTTGCTTTCTTCGGAAGCGACACCTAGAAAGATCATCTGAGGAAAGTATCGAAAGTACGGAATTGGACTACATCAAAATACTTCCACTAATCATAACTGTTGTTCAGAGGCAAACAGTACCCTGCAAGTAGGATGTAGACAACAAGAATAAGGGCGGTTTCTCCGCGCCTTGCCACCAAAATAATGGATCTCGCAAAAGCATTAAAAGGCCTGAGGGACTATCTACTGCTTATGTAGCGCGTTGCATTGAGATCAAAGGAACGTATTTATTAGAAAGTACTCTTACTTGAAGTCTCCATCCATGCGCACCAGTATGCTAATCCAGTTTATGCAAATTTTCCATGTGAAAGTCCATTTCATGATTTTAGTCAGTATTTCGTTAATTTCCACGTAGTGTGCCCAAAAACATGCATTTTCGAAAGAAAACCAACAAAGATGAGGAAGGCTGGCATTACCGCTTCAAGCATATTTGTCATGATCACCACAAGCCCGGGAACATCAAAGCGAATTGGCGTGGGCACCCTCTTACAGTCAGCTTTGTGAAGCGACACTTCCACATGATATTTAAGTAGTTCAGTCATGAATGCCTTAGGCTAGGTGTAAACGTTATCCCTTCCCCGCATAGGTTTGCTCCCCTTTGGTTCATCCCGTTTCTCGCCCTGCTGTTTGGCGGTTTGGCTTAACATTCGAAATTACATATATGCAAGTCTATCAATTACTCGGTTAGACACCGAAAAAGCATGCTGCTGATAAACGTTTGTCTTTTGTCATCCATCAAAGGAAAGTCACTGATCGGTGAAATGCATTTAAGAGTTATGATTTGTGCTATACAGAAGACATTTTGTAAATGTTAGTTGGTTTCATGTAAGCCGAACCATTAAAAGAAGTACAGAAGTAGCCAGTCCTAAGTCTACGGCATAACGGGAACCCACATTGCACCAGTTTTGAGTACATGTTGCTATGCATCCGTAGTACAGTTCTTCCGAAAGTCGAAATTGTCCACAATGTGTCGGTACATCAGCCAGTCGCTCCATGGAACAACGTCGAATGTAAATGCTCTGGCCATCAGATACGCGTTCACCCTTGATTTTCACGCAGTACCTTGCGTAGGAGAGACCTTCATATCCGGGTCGGCCTTGGCGACAGGGAGCCTCGAAGGGGATACTGCCCTTCACGGGGTCCTCGCAGTCTGGGTGGCTGCCGTTCACAGAGGTGCAGACGTAACAGGCGAGACTTTGCGCTTCTCCAGGGCGGGGGGATGGGTGACAGTTGAATTAGAGAATAACTGGGTACAAATTCTACCGGCAAAACACACTTAAGGTATGCAAGTTGTATAGGAGTGTTGAGGCGGCAGATCATTTAGGAGTACACTGCATTGACGCTGTCAGGGATTTTTCAGACCGAAAGTTAATTCGAAAAATAGCTAGTGAGCATACTTTCTGTTCGCTTTCGACAAATTCTCGTCACGCTAGGGCATACATGGGGAAACGGGGTCACTTTGTGAGGGTACTGCCGTTCAGCTCTTTTACGGTCTGTCGAAAATTTACAAGGAAAACATACCACTTAGGCCCATCGTCTCTCTGCGTGGCACTCCTCCACACGGTTTGGCAAAATGAATGTTTGGCCACCTTAAGTTTCTGGCAGTAGGCTCATTATCAACCGTAGTTTCTGCCAATTAGTTCCTTGAACGCATAAAGCGAGTGTAGTGAGAGCCAAACGAATTCATCGTATCCTTTGACGTCGTTTCACTTTTCACCTCCATTGCACAGCAACTAGCGATTGGTGTTGTGAGACAACTTCCAACAGAAGGCTACGAGGAGAGGGAAAAGCCCCGGAAGTCCGAACTTTTGCTCGAACTTCTATGCCATTGCCTCAAACACCTACATCACGTTTAATAGACACATGTTTGAACAAATTAAAGGCCTTCCCATGGGCTCCCCCTCCCTATCAGGCCTGATTGCTGGAGTGGTCCTCAAACGGATAGAAAACTTTGTCTTCACCAAGTATCAACCAAAGTTTTGGGCTCGTTATGTCGATGGCAATTTGGTCTGACATTAGCACCTCAAAGAAGTACTAAGCTCGGTTGACCAAAATATCCAATTCGCGATGGCAGCTGAAACAAACAACCAACTTCCCTTCGTCGATGTGCTTGTGCACCGGTGTGCAAATGGACAACTGCAAACTACAGTATTCAGAAAAGCCACCAGCACAGACAAAATACTACACTTCAAAGCAGTCACCCTCTGTCTCACAAACATAGCTGCATCCGAACTCTATTCCAAAGAGTTGAAAAGCGTCAATAATCAGGGGACTCAATTAAGGTTTGCCTAGAGGTACAAGCGCTGTTTGGGATATAAGAGAAGGACAATCAGGGGCAGTGAGGGTTAGGAAGAGTCAGCGTCAGGGAAAAGGAGCGAGGTGGCGTCGGAAGGCTCGCAGAATTCCATAAAGTTAATCGGCTTTTGACTACGGTAAGCTTTACGAGGTTCTTCTGTGCACCCAAGACCGACCTGATTGCAGTCGCTTCTGACGTTACTAACTGACGCCAGCTTAGGACAATTCAGTGGGACTGGCTGGGAGAAGGCGAATGCAGGAGCATAAACAGTGCCATTTTCGCACATGCTAGTGCTCGCAAGCCTCCTGTGAACCTCAGCGAAGCTTTGTGTGTTATATATGAGGACCCACGGAACTACCTTAACCCCGATTGCAGAAGCGGCTGCCACTAGATTACGAAATCCGGCCTTGGGTGTAGAGAAACCACATACAAGCTCCGCGCTTACTGAGGTTAAAGCTCATCCAAACGGTTAGCAAATCGGTGCGCCTTCTAGCGATCTCCTCCCGTTCTCGCCAAACTTGAAAGCAAACGCGTCATAACCCCTCCCCCGTATTCCTACACCTCGCATGTGTCTTAAGACGAACCTAAACTTATTCCTCTTATCTGTGCCATTTTTTACTTGACGCTACTCCCCTATGAATTGACTGGTCTGGTAAGAATCTATCGAAAGCAGACGCATAATTGCCAACTTATTTTTTGAAAACTTTCATGGGAATGCTCGTAACTCTACAAAAGTTATTTACCCAATGCTAACATAAATGTTGTTTCAACCATAGTTAACGCTACATGGTGGATAGAATAAAACCACCTCGGTCAGTGATAACGTCAACTATCCTATCAGACCTGAGTGACCTAAAAAAAGTAGTTGTTTATGCCATACTCGGACCATGATTAGGTAAGAGATTCGATCTCAGGTCCGCCATTATGCTGCGAACGTAGATTGAAGTTAGAAACTTTATTGACTCGACGTTTTCGATCAATGTCCTAAACTATCATCTGAGCCAGCAGGGTAATTTATATGGTAGAGGCTACGGCATTTATGAAATGCTGACAATCACGTGACCCACGGGCTGTTTGAATAAAGTTTCACTGGCCCCCAGTCTACTTACAATTGCAATGACATCCCCCCTCCATAGTGGGTGTTTAGACTTGGATTGAGCAAAGGAACTAGCCACGTGGGAAGCTCTCGAGCCATTAACACGTCAAAATCCAATACGTGCGATAAAATTACATCAATTAACCACTCAAATGCCAACCTGTGCCCTGTGTACGAATTAACCGTATCTGATACTGTCTCTGATGATGGGTTCCAGTTGGAATTCAAAACGTCAAGCAAATAAATCTCTTGACCCAGCGATTTTAACTAAACGCTCGTAGTACTTACTAACAAGTGCATTGTGAAATTTCAGGTTTGATAACTCGTCTCATCAAAGTTCAAGCAAATTATGCAACCCGACAGGTCGACCATCGCGAACGATTTTCAACCGTGTGAGCCACATCGAGATGCACCCCGAGATGGTGACTTGTACGTATCTGACGTACACTCCCCTTCCTCTCCTACCTGGAGCTGGGGAGAATACAGACTAGGAAAAATAGAGGCGAAATTGGGTTGACAGGCTGACAAAGCAAAACTGTTCGTCTACACGGGCCAATCACGCCTGGTCCACGACAAATGTACCAGGTTTAAATAAAACCAGAATTGGTTGGTTCGGATCCCGGGTGAGTGGGAGTGTCAGCGAGGCCACTGTGAGAAGGAGCCAGTACAGCTTGACGTTTTAAGGAGGAGACCGAGTCAATCAATCAGTTGGCAGCCTTACCAGCTATGATTTCTAGCCCTTCATGTTTTTTTAAATGGAAGAGATGCGCTGAAGTGCCAAAGGGATGGAATTCCCGGAGTCAACCTAGCTCTTGCTCTCTCGTCTAGACCTCAGCCAACATGTCAAACATCTGGTATCGGGATTAGAAAGAGTGGCTGGCGCGGTAAATAGCTTACACCCAGGTAAGCCACCATGCTCAACCCCTAAACCCATCCTATCTGTGTTATCTGTTCTGAGATGCGGCAAATAGTGTCACTCATTTTACGTGCGCCGTGCGCCAATCTGGCCGCGTTTTGATCCGGCGCTTCGCTAGCGTGACCGATTTCGAGAGCAAATCATATAACCTAACCCGTATTAGACAGCATGGTTTGTAACGAGAAGGCAGATACAGAGGTTTCTGACTACCAGTACACTTGAGTGATGCTTGCTATCCAATTTGTCAATTTCAGGCATCAGGACCGGTGGATCGGAAGGCTGCAAGCTGATTTTGCATTTGAGATAATGTGAATAAACTCACAGCTCCCGGTGGGGCCTTGTAGCTCAGGTGGCTAGAGTGTTGCATGTACTAAGGCCTTTCCCTAACTGTAATGTGTTCCAACCTTAACGAAGCCAACACGTTTTTTTATAGTTTGGTCAAATAATTTATTAAAATCTGTGGAAATCCGTAATAGTTTCCTATATATATATGACAATTCAAAAGCATACAAGCTTCCATCGTCGGAGATGAGTATCGTACCGCGTCTCACAGTATTTATAGGGGGTGATAGCCTCCGACGATGGA
>WEDG01011584.1:0-24166 GCA_017591395.1 Schistocephalus solidus
CCATCGTCCATCTCTACAAGCCGAAGGGGAACGGCCAACTCTGTAATAACCACAGAGGCATCTCGTTACTCAAGTGCCGAAAAGATCTTCGTCCGTATCCTTCTCAATCATCTGAACCGTCACCTAGAGCAAGGAATGCTCCCGGCCGGGTGCTACAGGTCGCTGCGGGTGCTCGCCGACAGGGAGGTCAAAAACGACGCTACAAGGACACTGAAGAAATCTCTGAAGCAACTGCAAATCTGGTGCAGCAACCTATGAGCCCAATTGGATCGCCGCTGCTAAGGTCAAAAGGGCGGCTCGCAAGTCAACAGCACCGTGGATCAACACCACTAATGCCCACGCCATGCCAACGTGCCAACGCTGTCAACGCACGTTCCGCGCGCAAATCGGCCTGGTAGTACATCTTTGAACTCAATGCAACAACAATCCCATAACATCAAACTATGCCACACCTGCCTCATACCCAATGACGACGACCACCCTAATCACTGATACCAACTTCATACATGCCCAGCCGCCCACGATCACCGACACTATCCTTCCTCCTCCACCCCCTGCGCCGATCATGGCGACGAATACCACCTGCCCCACTGCCATCACCTTAGTAGGCACCTCTGACTACCTGCCACCTGCTATCTCCAACACCACCACCACCCCCAGTACCAGCGATGGTGACTCAGTACTAACCTGTCCTCATTGCGATCGCACATTCCCCTCACTCATTGGCCTGGTCGGTCACTTGCGAATCCATCGCACAGAGACCGGCAAACAAGTGCCAGGAGCACCAACATACACCCGGCGCACTTGACTTAACTGTCCACAGTGCCCACGCACATTCGCACACCCTATGGCCCTATTAGGTCACATGCGTCTCCATGAAAACCTGCGGTAGAATGCCGCTGGCTATACCAGAACATTACATCTCTCCTCATCAGCCTTTGCACCTCACATGATCACCCGCAAGACCACAAAAACATGCTCCCAGTCTGCATAGCTGATTGAGAGGTAAGTATGATCGTCGGCTCCTTCTTCATGTGACTCATCTGTTACATGTGTGATCTGAGCTGAAGCATATCACGGGGCGATAAGCGCCGTTGGTTGGAAGATTTTCAACTGACAATTACACTCAGACATCGCAGTCAGTCCAATGTGTGTTGTGTGTAGTGGCTGACTGGTGAGCTGAGCATCAGGCTGCGATGGCTCCTTCCTAACGTGACTTCTGGCTTTTTCACACATGTGAGTTGTGAGCCGTTCAACTCCCTGCTGTGTGAAATCCCGTTGCTTGTGTTTGGGGGCAGTTCGTATACGTAGTACGCGTACACGAGGTCACCAGCAGCTACGCCCATTCCCCATCAGTCTGATTATGGGGGGGGGGGTGAGTAAGGTCGATGGCTCAGCGAATTTTCCTCACTATTAGCAATCTGACGCGCTTGAAACTATCACGGTGCGCTAAGAGCCGTGGCTTGGAAGGTTGCCAACTGACGGGATAACTCAGACCGTGTGGTCAGCCCAATGTGTGTTTTGTGTGGAGTGGCTGACTGACGGACGGAGAGTCAGGCTGCAATGGCTCCTTCTTAATGTGGCCTTTATGGCACTCTCACAACGTGGGAACTGAGCCAGGTGTGGTGGCACACCCAGGAGTGGCTCCAACTGCGCCAGCCACCTGCACCCTTTCCCGCCTCCGGTTTTCTTGAGTCTGTCATGACACCGGGCTTAGGTGGGGGAGGAGGAGAGAGTGCGGTAACTGCAGCGCAAGGCAATCATCACTAAAAACTAATCCACAAGCAAGTCACCATCCCTGCCCCACCCTCCTGTGTAGCATACGGTGGACATCGTTGGACTACGATGGTCGAATTGTCAGTTTGCACGATCCAGTTGTAGCTGACTGGTGGCTTTATTTGGCTGACAGGGGCGTTCAAGGAGGCAAATTTTTCCCTGGACCGTCCTCCTATTGCTGAAGCAGAGCGCAGAATTTGTCTCATATATGCTACAGTATCTGGCAACACCCAGCGACGCCAATCTATCACTCTGCCACCAAAAGGAGGGTAGGGTAGACGTGTTCGCCGCGGATGAATCCAAATTCCACGGCTGAGTCTTCACTTGCTCCTACTTGTCTGCATTATTCGCAGCGGCAGTTTGAAAGCTCAGATGAATAAAGCCATGATTACGGTGAACGAACAACCTTCTTCTTATTCTTCTTTACTTATAGAGGAAGTTTAGCCCATTCGAATGCCCAAAACATTGCCAATCAGCACTCACTCAGTCAGTTAGTAGGTACCCTCTGGTTCATCCAGGCATGGAAGGCGAGCTTAAACCCAGATGCTGCTGCTGCGTCTGCTGCTCATATGTCATGTAGGCCTTCTGGGTTTTTAGAATGTCACCGCTGGTATATTGAGGCAGGAAACGCTAGCTGATTCCAGGCTGCTGCTGCGTCTGCCGCTACTTTTTTTCTGCTACTGCTGCTGCTCATGGGTCATTGAAGCCTTCTGGGTGTTAGAATGTCCTCTCTGGTACATCCAGGCAGGGTACGCAAGCTAAAACCCTGTTGCTCCTGTTGCTTCTGCTGCTCATATATCATTAAGGCCTTCTGGATTTTAAAAGGTCCCCTCTGGTAAATCCAGGCAGAGAACGCTAGCTAAATCCTTGCTGCTACTGCTGCTGCTACTACTGCTTCTGCTGCTGAATGCGGTGAGGGAAAATCCGACTGAAGCCAGTTGTCAACCAGTGCGGAAGTTTCTAGATTTAATGTCACAGAACCGTAATGGATTGGGCTGGAGTCACTCACAGCTGGTTTTTCTCAGTTCTTACAGTGTCTGGCTCTCCCAATATCCTGGGCTAGGGATGCATTGGATCAAAAGGGGGGGTCAAACTGGCTCAGGGCACGCGTTTATTGGATTGCGCTGTGCCCGCTAGTACCCACATTCGTGTGGTGGCACAATTAAACGTCGGCCTTCAGACCACAATGGCCACTGTCAGCTGGCTGACAGGCTGCCTGGTGCATGTCAGAGGGAAGAACGAGCGCAATAGGTCCATCGTAAGTCTACCCCACTATGAACTAGTTTACGAGCACGGTTGTGATTGGAATCATCGCTTGCGACGAGCTAACAGTCTGCTAAATGACACTAAGTCCGAGCGTACCTTCTGAGGTGGTAGAACTTGCTTTGTTAACCTGGCATGCAGCGTTCTACCTCCTGCAGACGCGGTCTGTCAGACCTCCTAACAAAGCAGATGTTCCCATCTAGGCAACCTAGTTCATTGTCTCACAGCCCAGAGAGAAGGTGGAAACTGCCAGCAGCAGGGGGCAGTTGCTTTGCCCCGCCGACTGTCGCAATCCGAGCGAGTGAGTGAGTGTGTGTGTGAGAGAGAGGGGGTCTGCCTTGCATAATTGCAGACGCAGGGATTTTTGCAGCTAGAGTCTTGTCTAGTTTTGCTCGATTACTGACATTAACCGAGGCTGTATTACCACATGCCGAGTTCTGCCTGACATCAGCGAAGATTTCATTGACTGCCACTGTCTCGCGAATCGGGGGTTCTGCCCAAAAACCGAGCAGTCAGGGTGCCTTGCTGGCGTCTGAATCCACTCTAACCACTGGGAAAACTGATAATTTTTGCTACAGCATCCACTGGAACTGACGCGTCCGACCCCCTGCTGGTGAGCCCGGGGCAAGGTAAGTGGATGGTGTACTGACAGCTGAACATTGCCGGCCAAGACAAGGGAGAATGGAATGCCCATTTCTGGCTAATCAGCCGTCATCAGTCAGACATAACCAACCCCAGGTGGTGCACCACCCAAGGCTCGAACGCGTGACCTGTTGATTAGAAGTCCAACGCTTTAACCAGTGAGCTATACACTCGTTTTCTTGCCGGTTCAGGGCGGGAATATTAACATTGGGACGAATGAGTCCCGTAAATGATCGGTTAGGCGTCCAGCCGGATGGTTCACCGTCCGCCTAACCAGATGTCGCAGCGTGGCGCTCTTCTCCCATAGGAACCATACTTAGCTTCTGAGATGCGTCAGATCACAAATTGTTACAATGGGCAGTGAAACAGCCCACTTTTCGGAAGGTTACCTTCGGAACACGCGTTATGGGCTGAAGTTATGGGCAAATTGAATTGAGTGCTTGGCTTGCAAGGCCGAGCATCCTGCGCTGCAGTCAGTGTTTTTAAATTCGACTGATGGATGGGTGAGAAACACCTAACAAAGGAGGCTACCCATTTATAGAACGAGAAGTTGCAGAAATACCTTTGTAAACTGCACCCATTCGTTACAATTAATTTTATTCAGTCTTAAACTACGAGTCAAATTCCCTTTTTCTCCTTCTTCATTTGCGCATCAACCAAGTTCTGCTTCGCATTCCTCGACATAAAAACTGTACTTTTGGTCGGCATTATCTAGGGGAGAACCACCACGCAGCCCTACGCACCATGAATACCTGCACTCGCACTTCGGGAACTTGCTAATTAATCGTGGGAACCGGAAGGGAGGATCACGACTAACCTCCGTAACTTTACATCCAGTCAGTTAAGAATGGATCTCGTGTAAAATGCTAAGGCGCATTTCAAAAACACACCTAATTCAGTTTATGGAAGAAAAAAGGTAAGGATGACTTTTATAACCGCCTACTCTGTACACGGGAATAGGAACACTTCGCCCACTTTATATGTGTGGCCTTGCGGCAAATTTCGGGAAGGGATAAAATTCCCATGGTTTAATTAATATGGCGGGCTTTTGAAATTGAGCCGCCATCTTTTCTGCTCTCAATTTGCATGTGAATCCTCTTATATATACGTCGATTGGCCTAGTTCACCCATTTAAAACTGAATTTTAACCCTATTTGTTTATTCGAACAACAAAAATGAGGTCATCAGCGCAAGATGCTGGCAACATTTTGAAGGAAGTCCAAATTGATCGATATTTAGAGGTGCATTCAAGGACGATTGTTCGCGGTGAATGGAGGACCTTTTTTGCTGAAATTTTTGGAATTTTACTTTCAAAATAAAGCGTAGCTCTCTCTCTCAAAAATCCTAACACTAACCGTAACATAAAACTAAACTCTTATCTTAATCTTAACCCTTGACCGACACTAAACCTAAACCTAATAGTTAATACGAACCTAAACCTTAACCCTTAGCATACGCCTGATCTTAATCCTAACTTGGATCCTAACCCTAACCTTAAACCTAACCCTAAATTTAGCCATACCCTAACTTTCATCCTTAAATGAACTTCCCCGGAACTGAACGCAAAATCGCATGCATTGTGGGTGGTTCCTATTCCCGTGTCCTGATTAGGCGGCCATAGAAGTCATCCTTACCAAAATAACGCATTGTGCGATGCTCAGTGCGGCTTTCGTTCTTTAGTTGGATTGATGATGAAGGAGCCCTTACGTCCGTCGTTAATCTACTTCCGAATGGTTTTGCTCCCAGTCTCAACCGCATGTCAGGCAAGTTGAATCGGACTGCCTCTTTTTCCTGGAACCTCCCGAATAACGAGGATGTTAATTGAGTTGGTTCCTTTCGACCCAAAAAGTTACACCTGCCCAACAGACTATAAATACCGTCTAGTCTGACATACACAAGTCGAGACCATGTCTGACGGACCTTGCCTACCCAGTGTTGCGGGGGCAACGAGGGAGGGGGCAAGATCCATCAACGTTAAAACTTTGGGTCAGCCCCCAGAACATATCTGGTAGGTGGCGAAACCTGACGGCAGGCGCGCGCGGACGCATCTCGCCAACCAAGTACATGCCTGAACTTGTCTCGGTTGTGGTGCCCCGCGCCACCAACGACCCCCAGTGAGCTCTCTCTCTCGTGACAATGCAACCACAACATGTGTGTATGCGCGTGAGCTGAGCAGACGATGTCCGTTTAAGAAACTGCTCACCCCTCAGGACGCCTGGCCCTCTGTTCGTCGGGCACCGGGAGAGGGGCGGGGTTGGAAGTGCGTCCGCTTTGCAGTGAAAACCGGTCAAAACAAGCACACCTCACGTGTCCTACACCGCCCTCCCGTCGCCGCCGCCGCCTGTACCAGGTGCACATGTTATGCGTTGGACATGTCTGACTCAAATATAGCAGTCTTTGGACTAGCACAGGTTGCTGCAGCAACCGGTTGGTTGGGTGAGTCCAAATGCGCCGGGGTGTGGCCAAGCTCAAAACAAACCGCCCAACTGGTGCTGGAACGTTCAGCGTGGAATGGCTTCAGCCATCTACCGACCGTCGATGAAGTCTATGTGAAATCCTCAACAGAGGGCTCATTGGCAAAATGACATTACGGACAAAGACAAGGGAAACTGGAATGGCCATTTCTGGCTTATTAGCCGTCATAAAACAGCCGTACCCAACCTCAGGCGCTGCGGCGCCCGAGCCTCGAACTCGCGACCTTGTAGGGCAAAAGTCCAACGCTCTACCCACTGCGCCACGAGCTCGTTGTCTTGCCGGTTTCGATTGGGAATATTAACAATGGTAGTAGGGCACTCACCGATCGGTTACGGGACTCACTGGTCCCGTTGTGCCTTGGGGTTCACTCTCGAGCCCCACCTGCAGCCGCAGAGTGGCTACTTATATAGACAAAATAACCTGACCAACAAAGACAAGGGAGATTTGAATGGCAATTTCTGGCTCATTAGCCGTCATCAGCCATATATACCCAAAACCAGTTGTTGGTTAGACTTCCAACGCTCCAAACCACTGCGCCAAGAGCTCGTTGTCTTGTCGGTTTCGATTTGGAATACTAACAATTGTAGAGAATAAGATTATACCTTAAGCCTTTCAGAGGATAATGGGTCTGGGATTTGATTGCACTGGGGATGACCGAAGTTTGGGAATTCTGCAAATGCACCGCGACACCACCCCTGAAACGCCATACGCACCGGTCTCGGGGCTACAAAGAGGTCCCGAAGTCACGTTATTCAATCCATTCTAATTACGCGGCGCCCACACTAGTTCTGTTTTGTTGGATGGTGGACTTGACAAGAAAACCTAACACCTCCTCATTTACTGCATCAAACCGGCACTCCTAATTTGACATCTGGTGACTTGACAGTTCTCTTCGCTACAATGCGAAAGTGCTTTAATGACACAGAATCTCAAAGTAGTATTGCCAGCTCTTAGCTCCCACAATAAAAGAACCCTTGCAACGGAAATGGAGCCGTTCTGTGGTTAGACCTCACGCTTGAACATTTCATAATAGGCGGCAGATGGTTCACTTTACCTAACGTGTGCGAAAACCCAGGGACACATGTGCTTATCTCCGGAACATTTCCGTACGCAACAATGAGAAAAAGCAATGTGGGAGACCGTACGTAGAATTGGTGGAAGTTATATGCACTGAAGTAGTTTTGGTGGGTAACTTGACGCAAATATGGTTAAACGCATGGCTTTCGGTCGGGTCTTCGTATCTCTGATTATAAGAGCATTGGCTGTACTCGAGTCTTGCACCTTCTGTCGTGGGTTCTACGTCCACCCCGAATTTTTCACAGCAGGTTCAGATGAACGGAGGAAACCCCAGTGAGTTTGAAATATTCAATAAGACCTGCTTGCCCGAATTACGACCTCCGGGGAATTCCAAAGTTCAGGGGATCATTTCAGTCCTCCTGATTCCACGTTTTCGATAAAAGTTAACAAAGACGCCAGAAAACCCTCCGAACAAAGGTTCAGTTAGCAACCCCCAGAAGCACCTTGAAACTCCCCAAAGCAGCGATTGACTGAGGCACTCGAAACTCCCTACCTGACAGGAACATCGCTGAGACCTACGGTATGGGTACTCGTAACCGGTGGATAATTGAGCGAAGGAGGCGACCGGTGGGAGGGACTGTTTCGATTGCCTATCTCTTCCCCTCATCAAGATGCCACGTGCGAATGTGTGCATTTTGGCACCTGATCCTCACACAATTATCCCCACCCCCAGTTAACGAGCCTATTTGCATATAATGCAAATTCCGCGCACCCCAGCTGCCTCGCGCTGTCTGGCACCCAGAACGCGGTCCTGCCTTGTGGCGCTCTGACACCAATCCGATAGGGGCTCCACTCACACGTCAGTTCGACCGTCGTAGTCCGACAATGTTCACCGTATGCTCCACATCATGGTGTTGCTGGACGGTGACTTGTGCGAAAATTAGTTTTAAGTGATATTAGACTTGCACTGCATCTACCACACTCTCTCTTCCCTTATCCGTCTGTGCCCAGTGTCAAGACATAGTCAAGAAGACCGGAGGCGGGGTCCGGGCACAGCGGAAGCATCTCCCACAGAGTGGGCGAGCGAGGTGCGGCATAAGCCGGCACCTACGCACCTATGGGCGTCCCCCCAATGTTCGGCCTTTGTTACGGGACCGCATCCCAGAATAATAATGCCCACCGCACCCTGATTTTGCCCCGTGTTGGTCCAGCACATCTACCACGCCGCCCGTTCGGGGGGGGGGACGGCACAAAACACACACACACACACAGCGCGAGGGGCCACGCGCCGCCAGCATGAAGACGATGCTCACGCTGCACATGCGTACACACAGACACACGCCAGGCGCCCCGATCGATATGTGGACAGGCACGCGTTTGTTTGTGGTACAGTCCTCGTGGGAGGCATCGCAAAGCCAGCACCATGACAGGTGATGCGGCAACCCCTTGGAGGCGGGCGGGACGGCTCCTAGCGGAGCGGGGGGGGGAGGGCGAGCAGGATGGCCGCCAACAAAGGTCTCAGTGCCACAAAGCCTGACCACGTGGGCTGCAAAGGCAGCTGTTGCTTATTATAGGACGCTTCAGGGCTCCACCATGTTGGTGCTGTTGGCAGGAGGAAAGAACAAGGTGCCAAGTGCTGCTGTAAAACGTGGGGATGCTTTCGATGAGGGGTAAATGGTTCAGGTGCGTGTAGTCCTTGTTGTGAAGGCTGTTCCTCTCAAAGCACACGATCATTCTCATCAGTAGTAGCAGCATCAGCAATGGTTTGGTTTCCCGGCACAACGACCTTCAGGAGTTTGCATAGCGCATTTAACTACTTGCACGGCCTACTAGACCAGTACGATTGGGGTTCAAATTCTATTCATTTACCGACGATAAATGCACACAGTTGGACTACTCTGATTGCTTTGCTCCAGCGGGTTCTAATGCGACTGCAGGATCGTTCTTGTTTGGGCTACGGTCTTCAACTGATGGCAGCACAGTAAGGGAGACTAGACAGCTAAAAGGACCCTTTCGGGTTGTTCGATCTTATTATGGAACATACAAACCTCCGATGAAGCAATTTCATCAACAGCTACGAATAAGCATGCGTGGTGAATAGTTGTGAAGTTTGATTTAACTACGACGGATCAACCATGCTACGGGATACGTAGGCAGGGGTTTAAACGCAGACCAGTCACCTAGTACGAACTCCTTACCTCCTTTATCTGCAATACGAAGAGGAAAAAGGACCGATACTGCGTGAGCCTCATCTTAAAAGTAAATTGGATTCAGGTCATGATTGGCACGCACAGATGTCCACCTTTGCATGTGCGAAACGATATTTTACGTTGTTTAATTTGCAGAGACCATTCGGTAGGCATAGCACCCCAGGAGTTTATGTCCACAAAGCAGATTACCAAAAATTTCGACCGTTGCGAATGACAATGACTACCGCGTGCTCCAGAGTATGATAGGCGCAGGACGGTGACTTGTGCGTGAATTACTTTATAATGATAGAAGACTCGCACACCGTCTGACGCACTGTTGTTATTCACTTACTCTACCGAGCCTGGCATCAAGGCTGAGTCGAGACGAACGGAGAAGGGATCAGGCGCATTATCAGAAAAACCTAAGTGGTCCGTCTACACGTGCAACACACGACCTGAACCACGCCTATATACCATGTTTTATTTTAAAAAAATGGGACGCCTCAGCTCCCATCTGGGTGCTAGTGCCATATTACCCAAACACTTCCTAAAGGAGTTTCCTTCAACTTCTTACTAACCTCACCAAATGTTGGCCCGAGTTCTAGAAAACAAGCCTCTGAGTTACCCCTCTTATGACATGCAACTATGCTTCCTCCATACCTGCTTAGACACTTACTGTGTCAATATCTCATGCTGGTGTTCGCCAGCACACACTTGATTCCGCACTCAACCGGGCTTCTCAACGCCACTGTCTTTTAGGCTGTTGAAATATCCTCAATCTTCCGTTCAGCCAATCCTTCTCTTCGGAACGTAGGTGGTCTTCGTCAACCACCTCTCCACCTCTATGTAAAAAATAAGTACACGCAGGCACGTGTGTGTGTGTGTGTGAAAAGCAAACCGGTTTTGATCAAATGCAAGTGCGCAAATGGCATTGACACGTGACAGGGTTTTTGGGGAAGGCACAGGAGCACAAAGGCTGAAGCGTCGTACTACTAAATCACAGTTGAGTAGACTTCTATGAGACTACTATTTAACCCGCGGGGGAGAGAGCGATACGCCAGGAGAGTGTGAGGGAGCCACATGCGCACTCGCCGTTTGGAATGCACGAACGGAGTTGCCTTATTTGGCCAGCTGCACACAACTGTCACTTCGATGTGATCCGCCGGGCCCAAATGCGGTTAACCAATTAGGTCTAATTTGTGAGACAGTTAATCATGAAATCCATTCCGGAAGAGTCTCGAAAGACTAGATATCGTGTTACTGCTTTACACCGGGAGGCGACGGTGGTGGTAGTCGTATTATTATTATTATTATTATTATTATTATTATGTATTAGTAGTAGTAGTAGTAGTAGTAGTCGTAGTAGTAGTCTTAGTAGTAGTGGTAGTAGAAGTGGTTGTATTAGTAGTAGTAGTAGTAGTAGTAGTAGTAGTAGTAGTAGTATTAGTGAAGTAATAGTAGCAGTAGTAGTAGTGAAGTGGTAGTGAAAGTGAGTGGTGAGTGATTAGTAGTATTGGTGAAGTATTATGAGTAGTAGTGAGTGGTAATGGTAGTAGGTGGTGAGTAATGAGTAGTGGTTAAAGTAGAGATTGAAGTAGTGGTAAGAGTATGAGTAATGGTAGTAGTAGATTGAGTAGTAGTGGTAAATGTGGTAGTAGTAGTAGTGGTAGTAGTAGTAGTAGTAGTGGTAGTGAGTAGTAGTAGTGGTAGTGAGTAGGTAGTAGTAGTAGTAGTAGTAGTAGTGGTAGTAGTGAGTAGTGAGTAGTAGTGGTAAGGAGTGGTAGTGAGTAGAGTAGTGGTGAGTAGTAGTAGTAGTGGTAGTGTAGTAGTAGTAGTAGTAGTGGTAGTAGTGGTGGTGAGTGGTAGTGGTGGTGGTGGTGGTAGTAGTGGTGGTAGTAGTGAGTAGTAGTGGTGGTGGTGGTGGTGGTAGTAGTAGGTAGTAGTAGGTAGTAGTAGGTAGTAGTAGGTAGTAGTAGGTAGTAGTAGGTAGTAGTAGGTAGTAGTAGGTAGTAGTAGGTAGTAGTAGGTAGTAGTGGGTAGTAGTAGGTAGTAGTAGGGGGAAGAACTGATGCATGCGTTAATCTGGTTCTCTTTGTTTTTCAGCGGCATGTCCCGATCCGCGGAATATGAGAGGCATGTCACGCAACTGGGCAATCGGGACGGTTTCAGTGGGGCCAAGGCTGTACACCATTTGCCAAATTTTTTCAATTTGTCATTTAGAGGCAGTAGTAAAGCGAAGAAACCTGCAGGCTCATTCAGGGTTGCAAACATGTTTTGTTGACAGCGAGAGCCTGTGTAATATAGCAGCCCCGTCCGGGTAGAAGGCATATACTCCAATCTGATGTGCGGTCTGTAAAAATGTATGATGCCAGCGCTGCAATCCATTTGGGAAGCTTATGCAGCACATCCATGTAGGGGGAAAGTATAAATTGGTCATCGCGAGCGACGTGTTCTGACGCGTGCCGCATGGAGTGGGTGCAACGCCGGTAACTTGAGTGTAATTTATTTTGTACTAAATTGAACTTCGCAGCATATACTGCATAATCTTCTCCCCCAATCACCTTGCTCCGAAAGCAAGGCGATACCTAAAGGGCCGGAGATAAGGCGCGGCAGCAGTAACGGATAAAACCAACACGTCCGTATACACGTGCCACACACAACCCCTTTCTCATTGTGTGTACCGGACGCTGCAAGGACGGTTCTCAGCTCATATAGGGGAGGAGGCTATAAGGTTCTCCTTCTGAAATTTTGCATTAGTGCACATTAATCTACACTCTGACGGACGGCACTCCACTGACACATGCAGTGACACTAGGACGTCCTGAAGAACTGCTTAGCGGATTGCACTAACTTTGCTAGACCTTACCACATAAGACGCTTGTGCGAGCGGAAAGGTTACCGATTCCATCACGTTGGGTTCTGTAGCAAATTTTCCGCTCTGCATTCAGTACGTATAAAAGAACACACGTTCTGATAACATGGCCCTAGCAGAGAAAGCCCCGAGCTTAGTGCGGCAGGCTTGGTCTTTTTTGAGACTTTTCAGTAAATCAGTGTGGGCGAAACCAGAAACAAATCTACATCTCCCACCTATGGAGCGGTACGGCGAAGCGGAGTGTAGGTGTTATTTTCGAAAAACCAAGCCCCAGCTTGTCATTTAGAAGTCCATTTGATCCAGTTACACCGCTGAGCCAATGCAAGACTTGTCCACGCGGCACATCCTAGGCAGATGACGCGAGAACGCCTCTTTTAACAACCAGGAGGGTTTGGAGAGGATGAGAAGTACTTTACGTCAGGACGAGGTCTCATGCCAAGTGGAGAGTAAATGTGGAGAGTTGGACGCTGTGCACGGCCATTCTCCGTTGCTGCAACGGACATTAAACATGTTTGCGTGCGCGAGCGACAACACCTCGGAAGGGAGACTACTGCTTTAGGTGGGCGGGGAGGGAGAGAGAGCAGGGAGCTGGCTTCTACCATAAAATCGCGCGACAGGAAAATGTATTACCAGGCCGTTGAGCTAGAGGTACCCATGGCACTTAACGGCTAACGCGTACAAACACACAAAATAGAGTGACCTCCCAAAAGCCCAGCTGTCTACAAAGCCGGGGAAACGAAATTGCCCTAGTTGGTTGTGTTTGCAAGACAGCTGGCGCGGATGAGAGCGAGGGTGGAGAGGAAATGTTATTCAACAGCGGCAATCCTTATCACATGGATCGTGTCCTGACAAAAAAACTAATTACGCATAAATGCACCGACAGCTGGCATAGTGTGTGTGTGTGTGTGTGCTTGGTGCAGCAGGCAACGTCGCTGCATCTCGCTTGTGTAGGTAATAGTACATAACATTGGTGTGCCCCCTAAACGGGCCGCGCTGGATCAACACGGGGGTCAAATCAGGGTACGGCAGGCGTTATTTGGGAAGATGTCCCATAACAACTGCCGAAGATGGGGGTGTGTGTACCCAACATGTGCACGCGTAGGTGCAGGCTCATGCCGCAGCCCACTCTTCCACTCCGTGGGAGATGATTCATCGGCGCCTGACCCCGTTTCCAGTCTTCTTGACTCTGTCTTAACACCGGGCACAGGCGGTAAGGGAAGAGAGAGTGCGGTAGATGCAGTGCAAGTCTACTATCACTTAAAATTAATTTGCGCACATGTTACCGTCCAGCAACACCATGATGTGGAGCATACGGTAGACATCGTCGGACTACGACGGTCGAACTATCGTGTGTGCCTTTTCCAGTGAAGTCGATGAAAAGCAAAGTACCTTTGTTTACTAAAACGAATTCTCGGCGGAGTTTTCACATGGCAGCTAAACCGTTGTGCGTGGGGAGAGGGCAGAAGAAAACAGTCTTCGCTGGACGGGCTGCAACGGTTGGTCACGTGCCAAAACTCGCCTTCCCATCATGGCGGGAAACAAAAGGACATTTTCACGTAATCGATGATAGTTGATTCAGGATTATAAGCGCTGATCAGTTTGCTTAACCGCCATTTGCAACGATGGCTGTTCCTGCTCGTAGACCGACCAACGTCATCGCAACCGGTGAATACTATGTCCAGATTAAAATTTTGATTAGCTATTTTATGTTTTAAAGTATCACAGCTACTACTATTACCTTCCGGGCAACTACTTTTGGTTTACTTGTACAATTACGCCACGTTTAAATGCGGCAATGACCGTCACCCAGCGTCTAATGTGCCATTTATGAACAGGAACGCCGGTCAGTGTCGAATGATACTACGTCTTTTGAATCCATCGAACAAAAATCAGCCATTCGAAGGTTAAAAGGGACATTATGAGGAAGAAATTATTGTGTTCTTTCAAAAGGAGGAAGAGAGAGGGCAGGTGATGAGAGGAATAAAATGAAAAACGGAAATAACAGCAGAATCAAGAAGATGACTAGGCGGAATGTAAATATAAAAAGAAAGGAAAGACGAAAGGAAAAGGTTTTCAAACACTGGCTATGCGAAAGAGCAGGAGCATTTAAGCGAGGAATAAACGGGATGAAGAAGATAAAAAACTAAAATGAGGTTGATTGCTGCGCGTTGAGCAAACCACTCCCTGCCGGTGGATTTTATATATGATAACCACTTTTACTTGTTATTACGCCAGACAGCAAAACTCACTTATGGATTGGGCGCTACCTGCTTGCTCCCCTAGTTAAGCAAAGCTTTGCAAAAGCAGAAGAATATGGTAGGGAGCTTTCGGTCACTGCAAAAAAGGGACATTAGATGTGCTGGCCTGAGAAAATTTTAAACAAATACCAAAATGTGGATTTCTACGACTGTTGTAGAAACTAAACTCCGTTCGAGAGTACCATTACATGTCCACACAGCCGTTAAGCAATATCAAGTATTCTTTCTTAAGAAAATGCTTCAGAAAATGTATATGCAAAAAGTGTAAAGTCAAGTTAAAAAAGCTAGGATCAGACATATTCTTGGTTATTAGGTTTTAACTTACTAGTAACTGGCAGCTTCAAAAACTTTAAATGCCCGAGATTTATACACTATTTCGGATTAATCGGCAATTATATTTTAAGAGTAAACAAAAGTAAAAGCTGGTTCAAGTGGCTTGCCAGAGCAGCACTCCTAGTGCATTTTAAATAGATTATAAAATCGGATCGGTTAGAACAGAGAGGAGCAGCTGTTCTACTGATGTCGCTCTATCCGCCTAACCGTTAGCCGCAAACACTGGATGCGAAGGAATTTGGGTACGGCTCTGGAGAACAACATGCAAAAATAAAGGTAGAGCCGGAAGAATCCAGCGGTGGTTAAACTGGGAACATATTTAAAGTGATCAAGTCCGGTGAGATCCAGAAAAGAGATTGCGTTTAAGAGTGCATGCCCTAGATTCAAATTTTTTGACCGATGTTTTTTTAAAGTCCGTTTGGATTTCCTGGTAAATCATCAGTGAATGCATTAGGCAAATAATTAACAACTATCAACGATAAATGTCAGTTTCGCAAGACCATATGTTCAGGGCTTATATATATATACGCGGACGCAAGTGCCTCAGTTTAAGAAAGGTGCAAAGCCATTCATGCGGTTTCCACACTCGTGGGAAGAAGGTGTGAAAAAAATCAAATTCCGTTCAAGGGGAACGGGATGAACTTACTAGCCAGATTAGTATGCGATTGGGAGGAGCCTTTCGTACCAATGCGAGGCATTGGAGGAGAAAACAAAATCAAGTGAAATGCAGCCAGCAAATGAAAGGCAAAAGAAGGGCTGAGTCTCGCAGACTAAGTAAATATGCATGAGCACGCGGCCGATAAAGTACGCAGGTAGATGTTATGGGTGCCACCAAGGCCCCGTGAGTATTAGAAATATCGCGCAGACTTACCAAAATCACAGCCAGACTGGGAGATAAGATCTGAATTTGACACTCTTAGTGCTTCCTGTTGCTTCGGATTAGGAAAGAGGGCGTGAAAATCCACTCTGAAGGCTATGTAGCAGAGTTGGGGGTTGTCCCACAACGCGACATTGTGGTTTTGGATTACTAATTGAAAGGAAGACAAGCGTCTTAGAGAAACATCAAAAGACAGAGAGGATATAAAATGTTCTTTTGTTGCAAATTCTATGAATAAACGGAAACTTAGGAAAATATTAGCAGTCCCTGTGGGTGAATCATCAAATGGAAGGCATAGCAATGTGGCCTAGAAAAGGTTTTCCAGAAGGTAAAAACAAAACATGAAAACCAGGCGTACGTGTAACGCTACCTAGGTTACCTTATAGCTCCATTATCGCTATATTTATTTTTATTGACCCTTCGAGGAATCACGGTTATTCCAACGGCTAGACAATGAGGAAGACACTGAAAGACACTCGCCGTAATTAAGTAGTATCAAGCAGTTACTTGGACAATTTTTTAAAGGCAAGTGAAAATGACACCTGTCAATTATTTTTGTTTTGTTTTTTTAAGCTATAGTTAATAATGTATACTTACATTCTGCAATCGAGTACGTAAGCAGACTTGCCCTTATTTTTTCCTTAAACAACCGCATGAAATTCGCATTTGTCTTAGCTTGACTTGTAATTTTTCAAATGATACAGACAGTGGTAAAATAACAGTATCAGAAATTCAAGAAACAGGAGGTTCTTAGGAGTAAATGGATGAATCTTTGATCAAAAATAACAGTTTGAAGGAAACTAGGCAGCTACCATATTATCTCGTCTAAGAAGCAAATAGTGCCATGAGAGTTCTCGAGAAGCTCTTAAGCAAGATCGCTCTTTAGTCAAAGATTTGAATTAGATACTGTTATCGTAGCTATCGGGTGGGTAGCTATTTCTTGTCCTGGAAATGTATGTTGCATTTAACTGGCCAATCAACTAGATAAAAACGTGCTTTCATTAGCAAACCATAAAAACAAAGACTAAGTTAGCCGTGATTCCTATAAACGGTCTTTATGGGAGAAAATCAAAACAGGCAGATACCGGTAACTATTTCACCACCTGCATAGGCTCTATATTGGACCCCAAAGCACTCTGAGACATGATGATCAGTAATCTTATCACTGATTATTCTTCCCAAGATTAACATCTTTTATTTCTGAAGGGTCCATGATTTATAAAGTGTTGGTTTATCACGTCAGGGGCCTATCATGTTTATAAAGTCAAAAATGCTAGACAAATGAGGTAAAAAACTGAAATGTGGACAGACAAATGCTCGACATGGGGAATGTAACAAATTGAAATTGACCTGGAAATGTCCTAGGCAGTTAATATAATAGAGTTATGCCATCAAAACAAGATTTTAACTCACCAGTTAGTTTTCTCAAATCAAGTACTTCCAAACCAACCGTTTTATTGAAGGCATTACGACTGATAACCAGAGCGCTGTTACCAAGGCTTGGTATATAATATGGAACCATTCCACGTATAATCCTCAACGACGTGAGAGGGATACGTCTCACATCATTATTACTTATATACACGTATCCGGAGACTTCCACAATGGATGTGAGAAAAGAAAGATCTGGGTCGCTTCCATTATCTGTGAAAACTGAAAGCATATTTTAGCACCTTACCATATCGACGCAAATTGCAAAGCACCAGATTTCCAAGTATATGTGTGCATTCCGAATACTGTCGACGATAATATCGAAGCTGAATGTTTGGATCAAGGCTGGTTTTGCAGTCAACATTCCGACTACGGCAAACTGGATGCATAAAGGTAAAATTTAATTTTCTTACTTTTTATATTTGGATATTCTGGAGTCAGTGAAAACCTAAATGACTTTCCACCAGCTAATTTAAAAAAACGTTTCATATCGGGCTCACTTGAAAGGAGGAGAGCCAAAAATAAATAAAAAGGATGACGATTCATCGCGTTAACACATTAACATAAATCATTCTTTAATTTCTTTTATTCATAGGGGTGCTGCTTATATTACCTTCACTGTAGCATATTAAAAGTATGTCGGTATGGTTAGTGGAAATTGTTATATTGATTTTGTTCGTCAACAAAAAAATTGTCCACTAAAGGATTATATCGGCATTAAACTCGAAATCTTACAGCCCTGATAACATTTATGATAATCTATCTCCGCCCCAGCGTTCATGCAGAGGCAATATACAAACGCTTCCTAAGTCAAAAAGACTTGTTTCCAAACCGAATACGCGAAGGGCAAAAAGCCAATTGTTTGGACCTTTTATTGACAAAAGCACCTGGCATATTCGATGTTGTGAACTGTCTACCCCCATTGGCAAATGCGAACGCGTAGTCCTACACTGGGAATATTCACTCTTCTCTGTCACCGATCGAAGCATCACACGCAACAAATGGCGTGGGAGTTTACCCAAAAGAAAATTTATGTGCACCGTTTAGACTGGAACGAAACATTCTTTGGGTGCATTCTCAAGGATTTTTTCAAATTTAAGGCCAGATTACATTGACTTATAACCGGCTACTGTCTAATTCATAAAAGGCCATCAACCGGCCCCAGTTACCGGCCACACTGAAGAGTGAATTAAACCGCAAGCTTAAGCTTTTGAAGACTTATCCAGACGAAAAGACAAACAAATCGCTGACGAAGTACAAGACGCAGAAAAAAGTTTAAAAGCTTTGTTTATAAGGCCCTCCAACGTTTCGGGAGCTACCTGATAGACCGTGCAGCAGAAAACTCGAAGCTCTACTACAACTGCATAAGCAGCATACTCCAAATAAAGGCTTCATCCTTTGTTAAAAAAGGAGGAAGATGTCGAACTTGGCAAGGACGAGGAAAAGGCTGAGCAGCTGTCTCAGTTCTTCAGTCGGTTTTTACGAGAGAAACCGATCTAACGGCTGATCACTATAATGTGGAAGACATCTAACGATTGACTCAGTGGCCATCACAGAACCTTTCGCTCTGCGATAAAAACTGTACGTGGAAGAAATGAAATCGCCGCGTCCTGATGTACTACCCGCAAAGAAGTTGAAGGAATTGGCCGTAGACTTGGCAGAAACCTTGTGACTATTCTTCCGAGCCTCACTCGCTGCATGCAGATTGCCACCCGATTGAAAGAGTGCGTGGATTTCCCGATACATTAAAGTGCCTGCCAGGCTTCCGCAAATGACTACCAGCCATAAGTCTCACCTCGATATATTGCAAGATTCTGGATCGAATAATCGAACGTGAACTGATGCAGTTTTTTTTGAGCGGCATCCCCATTTCTTTGATGCGCTGCACGGATTCCGTAGAGGACTGTCCTGTTTAACTAATTTTATCTACTGACTGGAACATTATATCCAAGCGCTCGATGAAGGAAATGTGGCGCACGCAGTCTACCCAAACACCAAGAAGACCTTTGATATCGTGCCTCAACAGCATCTCTTAATAAAACTCCACCGTAAGGGGCAAGCTTTTGAAGTTGATAGGAAACTAACTGACTGGACGATCTCAGATTGTCCATCTTGGCGCTTTCCTCTTCCTTATATATATTTATGACTGCGGAACTGGGTTCGACTCTGACATCGCTATGTTTTCTGCCAACATAAAGCTTTGGAAGGGCATCCACAACGTAGCTGATGAAGCAGGTATACAGGCGAACTTGTTTCGACTCGATGAATGTTTTCATCACTGACTCCTCCCATTCAATGCTGCCAAGTGCAATATTCTGCAAATCTGCAGAACCAGCTCCGTTCACCAGAGAATTTTCATCTGAACTACACACCGCTACCGGAGTAAGAGGCTCGGGAAGACCTAGGAGTATGAAACATGGCCACACTGACACCATCTTTCCATTGATTAAGAGTAGCGAAATCCCAAATTTCAAGCTTGTATCTAATTAACAGGCCGTTTGCAAACTTCTTAGAGGTGTGCTTTCATAAGGTCGTCGGGATATTCGTGCGACTACAATTGGAATTTTTCCTAGACGTCTGGAGTCTGTAGGCTTTGTAAAGAACACAGCCCGCTTGAGAAAGTCCGAAGACGTGCAAACAAGCTTTTTCGAGGCTAAGACAGCCTGCCTAAGGAGACCCGATTTTCCAATCTATATTTGTTTCCTTTCGGCTATAGACAGCAACGTGGTGACCTACTTCAAGCTTTTTGCATGCGGTGGGGTCATGATTGTTACCTTGCATCTGGCGACTTCATTGAACTGGCCTATACAACTGCATTGAGAGGAAATTCTCTTAACCTACGTGTGACTGAGGAAAGACTGGACGCAAGAAGGTTATTCTGCTCCAACAGAATTATAATGACCGGGAATGCTCTGCCTGCGAACATCAGCATGTCCGCATCCTTTGACACTTTTAAGCGGAAGTTTGACCCTTACAGTCCTATTTACCACCACGGCATAAGAAGCTAACACATTTCCCCGGGCCATATCCGCTCACAAATTCATAATTTATAGAACATACTGTGCCCTATTTTCAGTAGGATTACTTTATAATTGTTTCGATTGATGACCTGAAGAGTGACGGGTGGGTAAGCCTTTGTTCAACGTCAATTATTTTTTGGCATTTTTTAAAGTTGCAATGTCATTGAAATCAGTAGGAAGTTCAAAGGCATTGCTGACATTTCCCTTACTAAAACTGAACTGATCTCATTCTCCCATTCAGAGTTTTGTGACTGGCTCAAAATTTGTAGCGTTTGCCATAGTGATGAATCCCCCTTAACTTAATCTAGCAGAGTAATTTGCTCGTATTTTACGAAATACTGAAATATTGTGGCCAAGTGAAAGTTCTTTCTACGATCTCTACCCTCCTTTCCTCGTTCAGTTCCTACGTGTTCGGATGATGCCTGCGAAGATTTCCCCTGTTTATCATCCATGACGTTTACGCTTATAGCTAGTCGATAAGCGGTATGATCACACCTGCGGCGGTAAACAGTAGCCCCTGTCGTTGCATGATTTCTCCCACGATGAGGAGCGTTTGAACGCGCATACGCTCTCATCAGTATGTGGGTCCTACCTCACGCATATGTTTCTTCTCCCAGGACCGAAAGTTTTTTGTCTCCTTAAAAACTCAAAAACCACATTCAACATATGCCTTTTCAACAAAAATGTCATAGGAGTTTTTTTCCCTGTATGCTCATTTATCGATTTTTGACCACATTGAGTTGTGTCATTTGTCATCACCAAGAAGCTGACCTTCTTTTCATAAATCAGATGTTCACGATTTCACATTCGTTTTATTTTGATTTTTCAATTGACAGTACACTTCCGGGTACTCAAATAAAACATATAGCTACCTATGTGTGTCCGACACTCCTCGTTAGTCGAAACCACTTACACTGCTTATTTGTTTCTTTTAAAGGAGTTCTGAAGTTCGCGGTTTATCCACGGTGGATGATTGTTTGTTTTTTTTCGTTTAAGGGGGCAGTTAAGATTAAAAATTATTTTAAAAAACGAGTTCAAGGCACTCTAGCATCCGTCAACGCTTACCCATAATGTGGTTGTCCATCGTATTGCTGAGATTTGCGTGCGAATGCTGGAGAAATCTCCCTTCCAGATGTTTGTTTGCAGTTGCTTAAGTGAATCAGGCTGCAAGAACACAGAATACTTGAAGAGTAGTTCAATATGATCAATAGCACCCATTGGTGGGAGACCATGTAAATCCAGCACATTATCCTTGCCTCGGGTGAACACAAGTTGTAGATTATTCGAATGTTGTTCATCCCTCGTATGTGTCCAAAATGATATATTCTGAAAGAGTAATTTTTCGGCTGCTATCCCAAGCAAACGATGAACAAAGGTGTCCGTTGGATCCAAAACATTCCAAGTTTACCAGTCGAGATTAGGAGCAATAAAGTCTCCAAGGATAAGGACATCTTTCTTCAATCAGGCCTTGGTCAGTTCCAATAGCTTTCTGTGGAATAACTTACCAATTGAAATTAGCTCATTAACTAGTCTATCTGCATTCAAGTGAAGATTGCAAATTTATCTTAACACTGATTCTATTAACCTTTTATTTCCCTCATCTTTTCCTAGTAGCTTTCCCCATGACTCGGAGAAAGGACCATCGGGAATTTAAGTGACCCTCTTGAAACTAAATTTTCGCTACCTCGAGTCCTCCATGAACCATGATGTCTCCTCATATCGCCAATCATCCAAACGATGAAGTCATTCGGACGTACACATTCGGTGGTCCACAGTCTAAAATTCTGCCGTTGCGTTTGAAACTAACCATCACCAGAATTCAATTCTGGATCCTAAGATGCTGAGGACTTAAGTTCATTGACGCATTTTCGTGAGATATTTTTTAATACGCCTAAGTGATCAAGAACGCATCATCTTGACGTTTCATTATCTCATGCTGAAATGCTACTGCAGTACTACCCTACTCTACCACCTGACCTTATCTTCCTAATCAGTTTTTTATCCTACCTTCAATTCGAAAATAAAGGCCTATTGAGTTCTGTCTCCATTTTTAAGGTAGGAGTTTTTCTCTGCCTATTTTCCTAGTTCACCATTAATTTCAAAACATCGCTAACTGTTGACCTAGCAGGACATGTTCTGTCTACGTTATTAAGTGTTTTTACATTTTATATGCACACATTGTCATAAATTTATTTTGTTACTTATGTTTGTTTAGGCAGTGCCTTGCCGATGCTTACCAAATATAAATTCTTAAATTCTTAAATAGGAGAATGACATCGGGTTTGACATTCTGGTTTGGGGAATTGTATGCAACTGTGAATGCCAGTTACCGGGCATACATAATTATATAAGTTTAAGATGAAAATTCAACTTCTGCTGTCATGGGATGTGGCTCCAAAACAGCAGCCATGTCATAGCTAACATAAACAACGATTCCTTCTCTGTGGCGTCTCCTTTCTCTTCTAAAGAGTTGGTTCAGTATGGTTCAGTATATTTAAGGGTAATAGGCATTACCTTTGAAGACCCTATTAATAAAAATGTTTTGCTGAAAACTTTCCGTCGAAATACACGTCATTGCAAAGTAGTTAATAACATATTCAAGTAGAAAGAAAATTGTTTTTAACAGTCGAATCTGGACACAGTCATCCTGAAGGTTCGATTATTACCTATGTCAAATAATAGATATCACCGTTAGCTGTATGTATGTGCAAAGCTTTTGTATGATGTAGCAAATCCTTCCTGTAACAAGGAACGGTAATTTTCAAGCAAATATAAAAACAGTTTATGTTCGAGTGCGGCGGTTGTGTCCGCCCGTATGACGTCCTCTGGGATATCGATCTAGCCACAGTCATCAAGAGTGGAGTCCCACAAGGTTCAGTGCTCGGATCGATCCTATTTCTCTTGTTCATTAATGATTGTGTACAGGAATTGGACTGTAACTTTGCTATGTTTGCGGACGATATAAAAATATGGAAAGTTATCCACAATGCTGCTGATGCAGACAATTTCCAAGAAAATCTTCGTCGATTGGACGAGTAGTCCCGCAAATGGCTCTTGTCCTTCGACTCAAACAAATGCACCCTGCTACGTCTGGGAAATCGAAATCAGGTCACTGATATGCGACCCTACTATTTGAACGGTTTGCCACTCCGAGAAGCACACACGCAGAAGGATCTTGGAATTTGGATGAAAGACAACCTGAAGCCTTCTACGCAATGTTCCAAGGCAGCTAAATCCGCTATCAAGCGGGCATTTAAAGTTTTCGATGAAGACTGCTTTGCTAAAGTCTTTGGTACGTTTGTAAGGCCACATCTTGAATATGCGATCCAAGCCTGGCGACCGTGGACCCAACAGGACTACAACATGCTCGAAAGGGTGCAGCGGCGAGCCACAAAATTAGTAAGAGGTCAAGCTGAACTGCCATATGAGATTCGTCTAAATAACTTAAAGCTCTATCCTCTGAGTTATAGGCAGTTGCGCGGAGACTTGATACAAACCTTCCGTATCGTGCTTGGCATGGATTGCGCCCTCCTGTGTGATGACTTTTTCCAACTTGCCACTACGAAAAAGATCCGAGGTCATCCATTCAAACTAAGTGTGCCCCAAGTAAGATTGGATGTAAGGAAGTATTTTTTCACCAACCGTGTCGTGGAACTGTGGAATAACCTACCTGAGGCGATTGTTATGTCCCAGTCTGTGTATACATTCAAACATCGGCTTGACATACATACGTTACAGTACCACGAAGACTATGTGACTACTTAACCTTAACAATATCAGTGTACCACGTAAACCTGCCTGCATTCACTTGACTGTTACTTCTTCAATTTGCTTCTTATTCTTGCTACTTTTATGTATGTAAAAAATAGGGATTTCAAAGGCGTAAGCCTATTTTCCTCAAATACACTGAACTGAAATGAACTGAACTGAACTGTAAACTCGCTGCAAAAACGAAGGGCGATGGACATCCAGGTTAGATAAGGCTCACCGAAGATATTTCAGTTGAAATACCT